>JASEVX010000353.1:0-171094 GCA_031761405.1 Serripes groenlandicus
ACCCCGTCAGTTCACACACTCGTGATCCCTCGGTGAATCAATCCAGCTATGAAATAGACCTGAACTCATTGTGGCAAGAGAAGCAATTGCCCGCCATGCTTTAAAATGTCGTTTTGTTTGCACACACTCATGTTTTTTGAGTGATTCTACCCAGCTAGGCAATAGGACTGAAAACAGTGTGGTAAGAGGAGCCATTGCTCGCCATGTCTTCAGAGGTCGTTTTTGTCGCGTGTTTTACGCCGTTTGTCAACATCATATATATCAAATCGCACACACTGTTCACATGCTCATGCTTCCTGGGTGATTCAACCCAGCTATGCGTTAGGACTGAAAACAGTGTGGAAAGAGGATCCATTGCTAATCATGATTTCAAAGGTCGTTTTGTTTGTATTGTTGGGTGTTTTACGCCGTTTTCAACATCATGTATGTCAAATCACACGCACTGTTCACATACTCATGCGTCCTGGGTGATTCAACCCAGCTACTCAATAGTACTGAACACACTGTGACAAAGGGAGCAATTGCCCGTCCTGCTTTCAGAAGTCGTTTTGTTGGCATTGTTGGGTGTTTTAGGCCGTTTTCCACATCATTCAAGTCATACCACCCCGTCAGTTCACACACTCGTGATTCCTGGGTGAATCAATCCAGCTATGCAATAGACCTGAATACATTGTGGCAAGAGAAGCAATTGCCCGCCATGCTTTAACATGTCGTTTTGTTTGCATTGTATGGGTTTTGATCTTGGAAGCGATTTGTTCCATGACTAAATAAGTGTGGAAAGTGGCATAAAGTACAGGCATGTGGGAAAGGGTTAGAATCTGTTCACGGGTTTTCGCACCTCTGCACGCCAAATCCCTTTCGGCGGTACAGTGAACGATTTTCCCATAACCCCGTTCCCACATGCATACACTCCTTACAAATGAACTATCGAAAACATTGTGATAAAAACAGCCATTGCTCATCATGTTTTCAAAGGTCGTTTTGCTTGCATTGTTGGGCTTTTAGGCCGTTTTCAACAGCATGTATGTCCAATCGCCATCACAGTGCACATACTCGTGTTTTTTTGTGTGATTCTACACAGCTAGGCAATAGGACTGAAAACAGTGTGGTAACAGGAGCCATTGCTTATCATGTTTTCAAAGGTCGTTTTGATTGCGTTGTTGGTTGTCTTAGGTCGTTTTCAACAGCTTTTATGTTAAATACCGCATCACTGCTCACACACACATGCTTCCTGGGTGAATCAACCAATCTACGCGATAAGACTGAAAACAGTGTGGAATAAGGAGCCATTGCTCATCATGTTTTCAAAGGTCGTTTTGAGTGCACTGTACGGAGTCTTAGGCCGTTTTCAACAGCATTTATGTCCAATCACTCTCACAGTTCACAAACTCGTGGGACCTGGGAGAATCAACCCAGCTATGCGTTAGGACTGAAAACAGTGTGGAAAGATGAGCCATTGCTAAGCATGATTTCAAAGGTCGTTTCGTTTGTATTGTTGGGTGTTTTACGCCGGTTTCAACATCATATATGTCAAATCACCCGCACTGTTCACATACTCATGCGTCCTGGGTAATTCAATCCAGCTACTCAATAGTACTACTGAACACACTGTGACAAAGGGAGGAATTGCCCGCCCTGCTTTCAGGGGTCGTTTTGTTGGTATTGTTGAGTGTTTTAGGCCGTTTTCCACATCATTCCAGTCATATCACCCCGTCAGTTCACACACTCGTGATCCCTCGGTGAATCAATCCAGCTATGCAATAGACCTGAACTCATTGTGGCAAGAGAAGCAATTGCCCGCCATGCTTTAAAATGTCGTTTTGTTTGCACACACTCATGTTTTTTGAGTGATTCTACCCAGCTAGGCAATAGGACTGAAAACAGTGTGGTAAGAGGAGCCATTGCTCGCCATGTCTTCAGAGGTCGTTTTGATTGCGTTGTTGGGTGTTTTACGCCGTTTTCAACATCATATATGTCAAATCGCACAAACTGTTCACATGCTCGTGATTCCTTGGTGAATCAACCCAGCTATGCAATAGACCTGAATACATTGTGGCAAGAGAAGCAATTGCCCGCCATGCTTTAACATGTCGTTTTGTTTGCATTGTATGGGTTTTGATCTTGGAAGCGAGTTGTTCCATGACTAAATAAGTGTGGAAAGTGGCATAAAGTACAGGCATGTGGGAAAGGGTTAGAATCTGTTCACGGGTTTTCGCACCTCTGCAGGCCAAATCCCTTTCGGCGGTACAGTGAACGATTTTCCCATAACCCCGTTCCCACATGCATACACTCCCTACAAATGAACTATCGAAAACATTGTGATAAAAACAGCCATTGCTCATCATGTTTTCAAAGGTCGTTTTGCTTGCATTGTTGGGCTTTTAGCATGTATGCCCAATCGCCATCACAGTGCACATACTCGTGTTTTTTGTGTGATTCTACACAGCTAGGCAATAGGACTGAAAACAGTGTGGTAACAGGAGCCATTGCTTATCATGTTTTCAAAGGTCGTTTTGATTGCGTTGTTGGTTGTCTTAGGTCGTTTTCAACAGCTTTTATGTTAAATACCCCATCACTGCTCACGCACACATGCTTCCTGGGTGAATCAACCAATCTACGCGATAAGACTGAAAACAGTGTGGAATAAGGAGCCATTGCTCATCATGTTTTCAATGGTCGTTTTGAGTGCACTGTACGGAGTCTTAGGCCGTTTTCAACAGCATTTATGTCCAATCACTCTCACAGTTCACAAACTCGTGGGACCTGGGAGAATCAACCCAGCTATGCGTTAGGACTGAAAACAGTGTGGAAAGATGAGCCATTGCTAAGCATGATTTCAAAGGTCGTTTCGTTTGTATTGTTGGGTGTTTTACGCCCGTTTCAACATCATATATGTCAAATCACCCGCACTGTTCACATACTCATGCGTCCTGGGTAATTCAATCCAGCTACTCAATAGTACTGAACACACTGTGACAAAGGGAGGAATTGCCCGCCCTGCTTTCAGGGGTCGTTTTGTTGGTATTGTTGAGTGTTTTAGGCCGTTTTCCACATCATTCCAGTCATATCACCCCGTCAGTTCACACACTCGTGATCCCTCGGTGAATCAATCCAGCTATGCAATAGACCTGAACTCATTGTGGCAAGAGAAGCAATTGCCCGCCATGCTTTAAAATGTCGTTTTGTTTGCACACACTCATGTTTTTTTGAGTGATTCTACCCAGCTAGGCAATAGGACTGAAAACAGTGTGGTAAGAGGAGCCATTGCTCGCCATGTCTTCAGAGGTCGTTTTGATTGCGTTGTCGCGTGTTTTACGCCGTTTTCAACATCATATATGTCAAATCGCACACACTGTTCACATGCTCATGCTTGCTGGGTGATTCAACCCAGCTATGCGTTAGGACTGAAAACAGTGTGGAAAGAGGAGCCATTGCTAATCATGATTTCAAAGGTCGTTTTGTTTGTATTGTTGGGTGTTTTACGCCGTTTTCAACATCATGTATGTCAAATCACACGCACTGTTCACATACTCATGCGTCCTGGGGGATTCAACCCAGCTACTCAATAGTACTGAACACACTGTGACAAAGGGAGCAATTGCCCGTCCTGCTTTCAGAAGTCGTTTTGTTGGCATTGTTGGGTGTTTTAGGCCGATTTCCACATCATTCAAGTCATACCACCCCGTCAGTTCACACACTCGGTATTCCTGGGTGAATCAACCCAGCTATGCAATAGACCTGAATACATTGTGGCAAGAGAAGCAATTGCCCGCCATGCTTTAACATGTCGTTTTGTTTGCATTGTATGGGTTTTGATCTTGGAAGCGAGTTGTTCCATGACTAAATAAGTGTGGAAAGTGGCATAAAGTACAGGCATGTGGGAAAGGGTTAGAATCTGTTCACGGGTTTTCGCACCTCTGCAGGCCAAATCCCTTTCGGCGGTACAGTGAACGATTTTCCCATAACCCCGTTCCCACATGCATACACTCCCTACAAATGAACTATCGAAAACATTGTGATAAAAACAGCCATTGCTCATCATGTTTTCAAAGGTCGTTTTGCTTGCATTGTTGGGCTTTTAGGCCGTTTTCAACAGCATGTATGCCCAATCGCCATCACAGTGCACATACTCGTGATTTTTGTGTGATTCTACACAGCTAGGCAATAGGACTGAAAACAGTGTGGTAACAGGAGCCATTGCTTATCATGTTTTCAAAGGTCGTTTTGATTGCGTTGTTGGTTGTCTTAGGTCGTTTTCAACAGCTTTTATGTTAAATACCCCATCACTGCTCACACACACATGCTTCCTGGGTGAATCAACCAATCTACGCGATAAGACTGAAAACAGTGTGGAATAAGGAGCCATTGCTCATCATGTTTTCAAAGGTCGTTTTGAGTGCACTGTACGGAGTCTTAGGCCGTTTTCAACAGCATTTATGTCCAATCACTCTCACAGTTCACACACTCGTGGGACCTGGGAGAATCAACCCAGCTATGCGTTAGGACTGAAAACAGTGTGGAAAGATGAGCCATTGCTAAGCATGATTTCAAAGGTCGTTTCGTTTGTATTGTTGGGTGTTTTACGCCGGTTTCAACATCATATATGTCAAATCACCCGCACTGTTCACATACTCATGCGTCCTGGGTAATTCAATCCAGCTACTCAATAGTACTGAACACACTGTGACAAAGGGAGGAATTGCCCGCCCTGCTTTCAGGGGTCGTTTTGTTGGTATTGTTGAGTGTTTTAGGCCGTTTTCCACATCATTCCAGTCATACCACCCCGTCAGTTCACACACTCGTGATCCCTCGGTGAATCAATCCAGTTATGCAATAGACCTGAACTCATTGTGGCAAGAGAAGCAATTGCCCGCCATGCTTTAAAATGTCGTTTTGTTTGCACACACTCATGTTTTTTGAGTGATTCTACCCAGCTAGGCAATAGGACTGAAAACAGTGTGGTAAGAGGAGCCATTGCTCGCCATGTCTTCAGAGGTCGTTTTGATTGCGTTGTCGGGTGTTTTACGCTGTTTTCAACATCATATATGTCAAATCGCACACACTGTTCACATGCTCATGCTTCCTGGGTGATTCAACCCAGCTTTGCGTTAGGACTGAAAACAGTGTGGAAAGAGGAGCCATTGCTAATCATGATTTCAAAGGTCGTTTGGTTTGTATTGTTGGGTGTTTTACGCCGTTTTCAACATCATGTATGTCAAATCACACGCACTGTTCACATACTCATGCGTCCTGGGTGATTCAACCCAGCTACTCAATAGTACTGAACACACTGTGACAAAGGGAGCAATTGCCCGTCCTGCTTTCAGAGATCTTTGTGTTTGTATTGTTGGGTGTTTTAGGCCGTTTTCCACATCATTCAAGTCATACCACCCCGTCAGTTCACACACTCGTGATTCCTGGGTGAATCAATCCAGCTATGCAATATACCTGAATACATTGTGGCAAGAGAAGCAATTGCCCGCCATGCTTTAACATGTCGTTTTGTTTGCATTGTATGGGTTTTGATCTTGGAAGCGATTTGTTCCATGACTAAATAAGTGTGGAAAGTGGCATAAAGTACAGGCATGTGGGAAAGGGTTAGAATCTGTTCACGGGTTTTCGCACCTCTGCAGGCCAAATCCCTTTCGGCGGTACAGTGAACGATTTTCCCATAACCCCGTTCCCACATGCATACACTCCCTACAAATGAACTATCGAAAACATTGTGATAAAAACAGCCATTGCTCATCATGTTTTCAAAGGTTGTTTTGCTTGCATTGTTGGGCTTTTAGGCCGTTTTCAACAGCATGTATGCCCAATCGCCATCACAGTGCACATACTCGTGTTTTTTGTGTGATTCTACACAGCTAGGCAATAGGACTGAAAACAGTGTGGTAACAGGAGCCATTGCTTATCATGTTTTCAAAGGTCGTTTTGATTGCGTTGTTGGTTGTCTTAGGTCGTTTTCAACAGCTTTTATGTTAAATACCCCATCACTGCTCACACACACATGCTTCCTGGGTGAATCAACCAATCTACGCGATAAGACTGAAAACAGTGTGGAATAAGGAGCCATTGCTCATCATGTTTTCAAAGGTCGTTTTGAGTGCACTGTACGGAGTCTTAGGCCGTTTTCAACAGCATTTATGTCCAATCACTCTCACAGTTCACAAACTCGTGGGACCTGGGAGAATCAACCCAGCTATGCGTTAGGACTGAAAACAGTGTGGAAAGATGAGCCATTGCTAATCATGATTTCAAAGGTCGTTTCGTTTGTATTGTTGGGTTTTTACGCCGGTTTCAACATCATATATGTCAAATCACCCGCACTGTTCACATACTCATGCGTCCTGGGTAATTCAATCCAGCTACTCAATAGTACTGAACACACTGTGACAAAGGGAGGAATTGCCCGCCCTGCTTTCAGGGGTCGTTTTGTTGGTATTGTTGAGTGTTTTAGGCCGTTTTCCACATCATTCCAGTCATACCACCCCGTCAGTTCACACACTCGTGATTCCTCGGTGAATCAATCCAGCTATGAAATAGACCTGAACTCATTGTGGCAAGAGAAGCAATTGCCCGCCATGCTTTAAAATGTCGTTTTGTTTGCACACACTCATGTTTTTTGAGTGATTCTACCCAGCTAGGCAATAGGACTGAAAACAGTGTGGTAAGAGGAGCCATTGCTCGCCATGTCTTCAGAGGTCGTTTTGTCGCGTGTTTTACGCCGTTTTCAACATCATATATGTCAAATCGCACACACTGTTCACATGCTCATGCTTCCTGGGTGATTCAACCCAGCTATGCGTTAGGACTGAAAACAGTGTGGAAAGAGGAGCCATTGCTTATCATGATTTCAAAGGTCGTTTTGTTTGTATTGTTGGGTGTTTTACGCCGTTTTCAACATCATGTATGTCAAATCACACGCACTGTTCACATACTCATGCGTCCTGGGTGATTCAACCCAGCTACTCAATAGTACTGAACACACTGTGACAAAGGGAGCAATTGCCCGTCCTGCTTTCAGAAGTCGTTTTGTTGGCATTGTTGGGTGTTTTAGGCCGTTTTCCACATCATTCAAGTCATACCACCCCGTCAGTTCACACACTCGTGATTCCTGGGTGAATCAATCCAGCTATGCAATAGACCTGAATACATTGTGGCAAGAGAAGCAATTGCCCGCCATGCTTTAACATGTCGTTTTGTTTGCATTGTATGGGTTTTGATCTTGGAAGCGATTTGTTCCATGACTAAATAAGTGTGGAAAGTGGCATAAAGTACAGGCATGTGGGAAAGGGTTAGAATCTGTTCACGGGTTTTCGCACCTCTGCAGGCCAAATCCCTTTCGGCGGTACAGTGAACGATTTTCCCATAACCCCGTTCCCACATGCATACACTCCTTACAAATGAACTATCGAAAACATTGTGATAAAAACAGCCATTGCTCATCATGTTTTCAAAGGTCGTTTTGCTTGCATTGTTGGGCTTTTAGGCCGTTTTCAACAGCATGTATGTCCAATCGCCATCACAGTGCACATACTCGTGTTTTTTGTGTGATTCTACACAGCTAGGCAATAGGACTGAAAACAGTGTGGTAACAGGAGCCATTGCTTATCATGTTTTCAAAGGTCGTTTTGATTGCGTTGTTGGTTGTCTTAGGTCGTTTTCAACAGCTTTTATGTTAAATACCGCATCACTGCTCACACACACATGCTTCCTGGGTGAATCAACCAATCTACGCGATAAGACTGAAAACAGTGTGGAATAAGGAGCCATTGCTCATCATGTTTTCAAAGGTCGTTTTGAGTGCACTGTACGGAGTCTTAGGCCGTTTTCAACAGCATTTATGTCCAATCACTCTCACAGTTCACAAACTCGTGGGACCTGGGAGAATCGACCCAGCTATGCGTTAGGACTGAAAACAGTGTGGAAAGATGAGCCATTGCTAAGCATGATTTCAAAGGTCGTTTCGTTTGTATTGTTGGGTGTTTTACGCCGGTTTCAACATCATATATGTCAAATCACCCGCACTGTTCACATACTCATGCGTCCTGGGTAATTCAATCCAGCTACTGAATAGTACTACTGAACACACTGTGACAAAGGGAGGAATTGCCCGCCCTGCTTTCAGGGGTCGTTTTGTTGGTATTGTTGAGTGTTTTAGGCCGTTTTCCACATCATTCCAGTCATATCACCCCGTCAGTTCACACACTCGTGATCCCTCGGTGAATCAATCCAGCTATGCAATAGACCTGAACTCATTGTGGCAAGAGAAGCAATTGCCCGCCATGCTTTAAAATGTCGTTTTGTTTGCACACACTCATGTTTTTTGAGTGATTCTACCCAGCTAGGCAATAGGACTGAAAACAGTGTGGTAAGAGGAGCCATTGCTCGCCATGTCTTCAGAGGTCGTTTTGATTGCGTTGTTGGGTGTTTTACGCCGTTTTCAACATCATATATGTCAAATCGCACACACTGTTCACATGCTCGTGATTCCTTGGTGAATCAACCCAGCTATGCAATAGACCTGAATACATTGTGGCAAGAGAAGCAATTGCCCGCCATGCTTTAACATGTCGTTTTGTTTGCATTGTATGGGTTTTGATCTTGGAAGCGATTTGTTCCATGACTAAATAAGTGTGGAAAGTGGCATAAAGTACAGGCATGTGGGAAAGGGTTAGAATCTGTTCACGGGTTTTCGCACCTCTGCAGGCCAAATCCCTTTCGGCGGTACAGTGAACGATTTTCCCATAACCCCGTTCCCACATGTATACACTCCCTACAAATGAACTATCGAAAACATTGTGATAAAAACAGCCATTGCTCATCATGTTTTCAAAGGTCGTTTTGCTTGCATTGTTGGGGTTTTAGCATGTATGCCCAATCGCCATCACAGTGCACATACTCGTGTTTTTTGTGTGATTCTACACAGCTAGGCAATAGGACTGAAAACAGTGTGGTAACAGGAGCCATTGCTTATCATGTTTTCAAAGGTCGTTTTGATTGCGTTGTTGGTTGTCTTAGGTCGTTTTCAACAGCTTTTATGTTAAATACCCCATCACTGCTCACACACACATGCTTCCTGGGTGAATCAACCAATCTACGCGATAAGACTGAAAACAGTGTGGAATAAGGAGCCATTGCTCATCATGTTTTCAAAGGTCGTTTTGAGTGCACTGTACGGAGTCTTAGGCCGTTTTCAACAGCATTTATGTCCAATCACTCTCACAGTTCACAAACTCGTGGGACCTGGGAGAATCAACCCAGCTATGCGTTAGGACTGAAAACAGTGTGGAAAGATGAGCCATTGCTAAGCATGATTTCAAAGGTCGTTTCGTTTGTATTGTTGGGTGTTTTACGCCGGTTTCAACATCATATATGTCAAATCACCCGCACTGTTCACATACTCATGCGTCCTGGGTAATTCAATCCAGCTACTCAATAGTACTGAACACACTGTGACAAAGGGAGGAATTGCCCGCCCTGCTTTCAGGGGTCGTTTTGTTGGTATTGTTGAGTGTTTTAGGCCGTTTTCCACATCATTCCAGTCATACCACCCCGTCAGTTCACACACTCGTGATCCCTCGGTGAATCAATCCAGCTATGCAATAGACATGAACTCATTGTGGCAAGAGAAGCAATTGCCCGCCATGCTTTAAAATGTCGTTTTGTTTGCACACACTCATGATTTTTGAGTGATTCTACCCAGCTAGGCAATAGGACTGAAAACAGTGTGGTAAGAGGAGCCATTGCTCGCCATGTCTTCAGAGGTCGTTTTGATTGCGTTGTCGGGTGTTTTACGCTGTTTTCAACATCATATATGTCAAATCGCACACACTGTTCACATGCTCATGCTTCCTGGGTGATTCAACCCAGCTATGCGTTAGGACTGAAAACAGTGTGGAAAGAGGAGCCATTACTAATCATGATTTCAAAGGTCGTTTTGTTTGTATTGTTGGGTGTTTTACGCCGTTTTCAACATCATGTATGTCAAATCACACGCACTGTTCACATACTCATGCGTCCTGGGTGATTCAACCCAGCTACTCAATAGTACTGAACACACTGTGACAAAGGGAGCAATTGCCCGTCCTGCTTTCAGAAGTCGTTTTGTTGGCATTGTTGGGTGTTTTAGGCCGTTTTCCACATCATTCAAGTCATACCACCCCGTCAGTTCACACATTCGTGATTCCTGGGTGAATCAATCCAGCTATGCAATAGACCTGAATACATTGTGGCAAGAGAAGCAATTGCCCGCAATGCTTTAACATGTCGTTTTGTTTGCATTGTATGGGTTTTGATCTTGGAAGCGATTTGTTCCATGACTAAATAAGTGTGGAAAGTGGCATAAAGTACAGGCATGTGGGAAAGGGTTAGAATCTGTTCACGGGTTTTCGCACCTCTGCAGGCCAAATCCCTTTCGGCGGTACAGTGAACGATTTTCCCATAACCCCGTTCCCACATGCATACACTCCCTACAAATGAATTATCGAAAACATTGTGATAAAAACAGCCATTGCTCATCATGTTTTCAAAGGTCGTTTTGCTTGCATTGTTGGGCTTTTAGGCCGTTTTCAACAGCATGTATGCCCAATCGCCATCACAGTGCACATACTCGTGTTTTTTTGTGTGATTCCACACAGCTAGGCAATAGGACTGAAAACAGTGTGGTAACAGGAGCCATTGCTTATCATGTTTTCAAAGGTCGTTTTGATTGCGTTGTTGGTTGTCTTAGGTCGTTTTCAACAGCTTTTATGTTAAATACCCCATCACTGCTCACACACACATGCTTCCTGGGTGAATCAACCAATCTACGCGATAAGACTGAAAACAGTGTGGAATAAGGAGCCATTGCTCATCATGTTTTCAAAGGTCGTTTTGAGTGCACTGTACGGAGTCTTAGGCCGTTTTCAACAGCATTTATGTCCAATCACTCTCACAGTTCACAAACTCGTGGGACCTGGGAGAATCAACCCAGCTATGCGTTAGGACTGAAAACAGTGTGGAAAGATGAGCCATTGCTAAGCATGATTTCAAAGGTCGTTTCGTTTGTATTGTAGGGTGTTTTACGCCGGTTTCAACATCATATATGTCAAATCACCCGCACTGTTCACATACTCATGACGTTTTGAGTGCACTGTACGGAGTCTTAGGCCGTTTTCAACAGCATTTATGTCCAATCACTCTTACAGTTCACAAACTCGTGGGACCTGGGAGAATCAACCCAGCTATGCGTTAGGACTGAAAACAGTGTGGAAAGATGAGCCATTGCTAAGCATGATTTCAAAGGTCGTTTTGTTTGTATTGTTGGGTGTTTTACGCCGGTTTCAACATCATATATGTCAAATCACCCGCACTGTTCACATACTCATGCGTCCTGGGTAATTCAATCCAGCTACTCAATAGTACTGAACACACTGTGACAAAGGGAGCAATTGCCCGCCATGCTTCAAAATGTCGTTTTGTTTGCATTGTATGGGTATTGATCTTGGAAGCTAGTTGTTGCATGACTAAATAAGTGTGGAAAGGGGCATAAAATATGTGCATGTGGGAAAGGGTTAAAAAGTGTTCACTGGTCTTCGCACCTCTGCAGGCCAAATCCCTTTCGGCGGTACAGTGAAAGATTTTCCCATAACCCCGTTCCCACATGCGTACACTCCCTATAAATGAACTATCGAAAACATTGCGATAAAAACAGCCATTGCTCATCATGTTCTCAAAGGTGGCTTTGCTTGCATTGTAGGGCTTTTAGTAGTAGGCCGTTTTCAACAGCATGAATACCCAATCGCCATCACAGTGCACATACTCGTGTTTTTGTGTGATTCTACCCAGCTAGGCAATAGGACTGAAAACAGTGTGGTAAGAAGGAGCCATTGCTCATCATGTTTTCAAAGGTCACTGTGATTGCATTGTTGGGGTTTATAGGCCGTTTTCAACAGCATTTATGTCCAATCACTCTCACAGTTCACAAACTCATGGGACCTGGGAGAATCAATCATGCTCTGCGTTGTGACTGGAAACAGCGTGGAAATAGGAGCCATTGCTAATCATGATTTCAAAGGTCGTTTTGTTTGTATTGTTGGGTGTTTTACGCCGTTTTCAACATCATATGTCAAATCACCCGCACTGTTCACATACTAATGCGTCCTGGGTGATTCAATCCAGCTACTCAATAGTACTGAACACATTATGACAAAGGGAGCAATTGCCCGCCCTGCTTTCAGAGGTCGTTTTGTTTGTAGTGTTGGGTGTTTTAGGCCGTTTTCAACATCATACCAGTCATACCACCCCGTCAGTTCGCACACTCGTGATGCCTGGGTGAATCAACCCAGCTATGCAATAGACCTGAACACATTGTGGCAAGAGAAGCAATTGCCCGCCATGCTTTAAAGTGTCGTCTTGTTTGCACATACTCATGTTTTTTGATTGATTCTACCCAGCTAGGCAATAGGACTGAAAACAGTGTGGTAAGAAGGAGCCATTGCTCATCATGTTTTCAAAGGTCGTTTTGATTGCGTTGTTGGGTGTTCTACGCCGTTTTCAATATCATATATGTCAAATCGCACGCACTGTTCATATACTCACGCGTCCTGGGTGATTCAACCCAGCTACGCGTTAGGACTGAAAACAGTGTGGAAAGAGGAGCCATTGCTAATCATGATCGCACACTCGTGATGCCTGGGTGAATCAACACAGCTATGCAATAGACCTGAACACATTGTGGCAAGAGAAGCAATTGCCCGCCATGCTTCAAAATGTCGTTTTGTTTGCATTGTATGGGTATTGATCTTGGAAGCGAGTTGTTGCATGACTAAATAAGTGTGGAAAGGGGCATAAAATATGTGCATATGGGAAAGGGTTAAAAAGTGTTCACTGGTCTTCGCACCTCTGCAGGCCAAATCCCTTTCGGCGGTACAGTGAAAGATTTTCCCATAACCCCGTTCCCACATGCGTACACTCCCTATAAATGAACTATCGAAAACATTGCGATAAAAACAGCCATTGCTCATCATGTTCTCAAAGGTGGCTTTGCTTGCATTGTAGGGGTTTTAGTAATAGGCCGTTTTCAACAGCATGAATGCCCAATCGCCATCACAGTGCACATACTCGTGTTTTTGTGTGATTCTACCCAGCTAGGCAATAGGACTGAAAACAGTGTGGTAAAAAGGAGCCATTGCTCATCATGTTTTCAAAGGTCACTGTGATTGCATTGTTGGGGTTTATAGGCCGTTTTCAACAGCATTTATGTCCAATCACTCTCACAGTTCATAAACTCATGGGACCTGGGAGAATCAATCATGCTCTGCGTTGTGACTGGAAACAGCGTGGAAATAGGAGCCATTGCTAATCATGATTTCAAAGGTCGTTTTGTTTGTATTGTTGGGTGTTTTACGCCGTTTTCAACATCATATATGTCAAATCACCCGCACTGTTCACATACTAATGCGTCCTGGGCGATTCAATCCAGCTACTCAATAGTACTGAACACACTGTGACAAAGGGGGCAATTGCCCGTCCTGCTTTCAGAGATCTTTGTGTTTGTATTGTTGGGTGTTTTAGGCCGTTTTCCACATCATTCAAGTCATACCAAGCCGTCAGTTCGCACACTCGTGATGCCTGGGTGAATCAACCCAGCTATGCAATAGACCTGAACACATTGTGGCAAGAGAAGCTATTGCCCGCCATGCTTCAAAATGTCGTTTTGTTTGCATTGTATGGGTATTGATCTTGGAAGCGAGGTGTTGCATGACTAAAAAAGTGTGGAAAGGGGCATAAAATATGTGCATGTGGGAAAGGGTTAAAAAGTGTTCACTGGTCTTCGCACCTCTGCAGGCCAAATCCCTTTCGGCGGTACATTGAACGATTTTCCCATAACCCCGTTCCCACATGCGTACACTCCCTATAAATGAACTATCGAAAACATTGCGATAAAAACAGCCATTGCTCATCATGTTCTCAAAGGTGGCTTTGCTTGCATTGTAGGGGTTTTAGTAGTAGGCCGTTTTCAACAGCATGAATGCCCAATCGCCATCACATCAGATGTTTGTATGGTTGGGTGTTTTAGGCCGTTTTCAACATCATACCAGTCATACCTCTACGTCAGTTTGCACACTCGTGATCCCTGGGTGAATCAACCCAGCTATGCAATAGACCTGAACACATTGTGGCAAGAGAAGCAATTGCCCGCCATGCTTTAAAGTGTCGTCTTGTTTGCACATACTCATGTTTTTTGAGTGATTCTACCCAGCTAGGCAATAGGACTGAAAACAGTGTGGTAAGAAGGAGCATTTATGTCCAATCACTCTCACAGTTCACAAACTCGTGGGACCTGGGAGAATCAACCCAGCTATGCGTTAGGACTGAAAACAGTGTGGAAAGATGAGCCATTGCTAAGCATGATTTCAAAGGTCGTTTCGTTTGTATTGTAGGGTGTTTTACGCCGGTTTCAACATCATATATGTCAAATCACCCGCACTGTTCACATACTCATGACGTTTTGAGTGCACTGTACGGAGTCTTAGGCCGTTTTCAACAGCATTTATGTCCAATCACTCTCACAGTTCACAAACTCTTGGGACCTGGGAGAATCAACCCAGCTATGCGTTAGGACTGAAAACAGTGTGGAAAGATGAGCCATTGCTAAGCATGATTTCAAAGGTCGTTTCGTTTGTATTGTTGGGTGTTTTACGCCGGTTTCAACATCATATATGTCAAATCACCCGCACTGTTCACATACTCATGCGTCCCGGGTAATACAATCCAGCTACTCAATAGTACTGAACACACTGTGACAAAGGGAGCAATTGCCCGCCATGCTTCAAAATGTCGTTTTGTTTGCATTGTATGGGTATTGATCTTGGAAGCGAGTTGTTGCATGACTAAATAAGTGTGGAAAGGGGCATAAAATATGTGCATTTGGGAAAGGGTTAAAAAGTGTTCACTGGTCTTCGCACCTCTGCAGGCCAAATCCCTTTCGGCGGTACAGTGAAAGATTTTCCCATAACCCCGTTCCCACATGCGTACACTCCCTATAAATGAACTATCGAAAACATTGCGATAAAAACAGCCATTGCTCATCATGTTCTCAAAGGTGGCTTTGCTTGCATTGTAGGGGTTTTAGTAGTAGGCCGTTTTCAACAGCATGAATGCCCAATCGCCATCACAGTGCACATACTCGTGTTTTTGTGTGATTCTACCCAGCTAGGCAATAGGACTGAAAACAGTGTGGTAAGAAGGAGCCATTGCTCATCATGTTTTCAAAGGTCACTGTGATTGCATTGTTGGGGTTTATAGGCCGTTTTCAACAGCATTTATGTCCAATCACTCTCACAGTTCACAAACTCATGGGACCTGGGAGAATCAATCATGCTCTGCGTTGTGACTGGAAACAGCGTGGAAATAGGAGCCATTGCTAATCATGATTTCAAAGGTCGTTTTGTTTGTATTGTTGGGTGTTTTACGCCGTTTTCAACATCATATGTCAAATCACCCGCACTGTTCACATACTAATGCGTCCTGGGTGATTCAATCCAGCTACTCAATAGTACTGAACACATTATGACAAAGGGAGCAATTGCCCGCCCTGCTTTCAGAGGTCGTTTTGTTTGTAGTGTTGGGTGTTTTAGGCCGTTTTCAACATCATACCAGTCATACCACCCCGTCAGTTCGCACACTCGTGATGCCTGGGTGAATCAACCCAGCTATGCAATAGACCTGAACACATTGTGGCAAGAGAAGCAATTGCCCGCCATGCTTTAAAGTGTCGTCTTGTTTGCACATACTCATGTTTTTTGATTGATTCTACCCAGCTAGGCAATAGGACTGAAAACAGTGTGGTAAGAAGGAGCCATTGCTCATCATGTTTTCAAAGGTCGTTTTGATTGCGTTGTTGGGTGTTCTACGCCGTTTTCAATATAATATATGTCAAATCGCACGCACTGTTCATATACTCACGCGTCCTGGGTGATTCAACCCAGCTACGCGTTAGGACTGAAAACAGTGTGGAAAGAGGAGCCATTGCTAATCATGATTTCAAAGGTCGTTTTGTTTGTATTGTTGGGTGTTTTACGCCGTTTTCAACATCATATATGTCAACTCACACGCACTATTCACATACTCATGCGTCTTGGGTGATTCAACCCAGCTACTCAATAGTACTGAACACACTGTGACAAAGGGAGCAATTGCCCGTCCTGCTTTCAGAGATCTTTGTGTTTGTATTGTTGGGTGTTTTAGGCCGTTTTACACATCATTCAAGTCATACCACCCCGTCAGTTCGCACACTCGTGATGCCTGGGTGAATCAACCCAGCTATGCAATAGACCTGAACACATTGTGGCAAGAGAAGCAATTGCCCGCCATGCTTCAAAATGTCGTTTTGTTTGCATTGTATGGGTATTGATCTTGGAAGCGAGGTGTTGCATGACTAAATACGTGTGGAAAGGGGCATAAAATATGTGCATGTGGGAAAGGGTTAAAAAGTGTTCACTGGTCTTCGCACCTCTGCAGGCCAAATCCCTTTCGGCGGTACAGTGAACGATTTTCCCATAACCCCGTTCCTACATGCGTACACTCCCTATAAATGAACTATCGAAAACATTGCGATAAAAACAGCCATTGCTCATCATGTTCTCAAAGGTGGCTTTGCTTGCATTGTAGGGGTTTTAGTAGTAGGCCGTTTTCAACAGCATGAATGCCCAATCGCCATCACAGTGCACATACTCGTGTTTTTGTGTAATTCTACCCAGCTAGGCAATAGGACTGAAAACAGTGTGGTAAGAAGGAGCTATTGCTCATCATGTTTTCAAAGGTCGTTTCGATTGCGTTGTTGGTTGTTTTAGGCCGTTTTCAACAGCATTTATGTTAAATACACATCACTGCTCACACACACATGCTTCCTGGGTGAATCAACCCATCTACGCGATAGGACTGAAAACAGTGTGGTATAAGGAGCCATTGATCATCATGTTTTCAAAGGTCACTGTGAATGCATTGTTGGGGTTTATAGGCCGTTTTCAACAGCATGTATGTCCAATCACTCTCACAGTTCGCAAACTCGTGATGCCTGGGTGAATCAACCCAGCTACGCAATAGACCTGAACACATTGTGGCAAGAGAAGCTATTGCCCGCCATGCTTCAAAATGTCGTTTTGTTTGCATTGTATGGGTATTGATCTTGGAAGCGAGGTGTTGCATGACTAAAAAAGTGTGGAAAGGGGCATAAAATATGTGCATGTGGGAAAGGGTTAAAAAGTGTTCACTCGTCTTCGCACCTCTGCAAGCCAAATCCCTTTCGGCGGTACATTGAACGATTTTCCCATAACCCCGTTCCCACATGCGTTCACTCCCTATAAATGAACTATCGAAAACATTGCGATAAAAACAGCCATTGCTCATCATGTTCTCAAAGGTGGCTTTGCTTGCATTGTAGGGGTTTTAGTAGTAGGCCGTTTTCAACAGCATGAATGCCCAATCGCCATCACAGTGCACATACTCGTTTTTTGTGTGATTCTACCCAGCTAGGCAATAGGACTGAAAACAGTGTGGTAAGAAGGAGCCATTGCTCATCATGTTTTCAAAGGTCGTTTTGATTGCGTTGTTGGGTGTTCTACGCCGTTTTCAATATAATATATGTCAAATCGCACGCACTGTTCATATACTCACGCGTCCTGGGTGATTCAACCCAGCTACGCGTTAGGACTGAAAACAGTGTGGAAAGAGGAGCCATTGCTAATCATGATTTCAAAGGTCGTTTTGTTTGTATTGTTGGGTGTTTTACGCCGTTTTCAACATCATATATGTCAACTCACACGCACTGTTCACATACTCATGCGTCTTGGGTGATTCAACCCAGCTACTCAATAGTACTGAACACACTGTGACAAAGGGAGCAATTGCCCGTCCTGCTTTCAGAGATCTTTGTGTTTGTATTGTTGGGTGTTTTACGCCGTTTTACACATCATTCAAGTCATACCACCCCGTCAGTTCGCACACTCGTGATGCCTGGGTGAATCAACCCAGCTATGCAATAGACCTGAACACATTGTGGCAAGAGAAGCAATTGCCCGCCATGCTTCAAAATGTCGTTTTGTTTGCATTGTATGGGTATTGATCTTGGAAGCGAGGTGTTGCATGACTAAATACGTGTGGAAAGGGGCATAAAATATGTGCATGTGGGAAAGGGTTAAAAAGTGTTCACTGGTCTTCGCACCTCTGCAGGCCAAATCCCTTTCGGCGGTACAGTGAACGATTTTCCCATAACCCCGTTCCTACATGCGTACACTCCCTATAAATGAACTATCGAAAACATTGCGATAAAAACAGCCATTGCTCATCATGTTCTCAAAGGTGGCTTTGCTTGCATTGTAGGGGTTTTAGTAGTAGGCCGTTTTCAACAGCATGAATGCCCAATCGCCATCACAGTGCACATACTCGTGTTTTTGTGTAATTCTACCCAGCTAGGCAATAGGACTGAAAACAGTGTGGTAAGAAGGAGCTATTGCTCATCATGTTTTCAAAGGTCGTTTCGATTGCGTTGTTGGTTGTTTTAGGCCGTTTTCAACAGCATTTATGTTAAATACACATCACTGCTCACACACACATGCTTCCTGGGTGAATCAACCCATCTACGCGATAGGACTGAAAACAGTGTGGTATAAGGAGCCATTGCTCATCATGTTTTCAAAGGTCACTGTGAATGCATTGTTGGGGTTTATAGGCCGTTTTCAACAGCATGTATGTCCAATCACTCTCACAGTTCGCAAACTCGTGATGCCTGGGTGAATCAACCCAGCTACGCAATAGACCTGAACACATTGTGGCAAGAGAAGCTATTGCCCGCCATGCTTCAAAATGTCGTTTTGTTTGCATTGTATGGGTATTGATCTTGGAAGCGAGGTGTTGCATGACTAAAAAAGTGTGGAAAGGGGCATAAAATATGTGCATGTGGGAAAGGGTTAAAAAGTGTTCACTGGTCTTCGCACCTCTGCAAGCCAAATCCCTTTCGGCGGTACATTGAACGATTTTCCCATAACCCCGTTCCCACATGCGTACACTCCCTATAAATGAACTATCGAAAACATTGCGATAAAAACAGCCATTGCTCATCATGTTCTCAAAGGTGGCTTTGCTTGCATTGTAGGGGTTTTAGTAGTAGGCCGTTTTCAACAGCATGAATGCCCAATCGCCATCACAGTGCACATACTCGTTTTTTGTGTGATTCTACCCAGCTAGGCAATAGGACTGAAAACAGTGTGGTAAGAAGGAGCCATTGCTCATCATGTTTTCAAAGGTCGTTTTGATTGCGTTGTTGGGTGTTCTACGCCGTTTTCAATATCATATATGTCAAATCGCACGCACTGTTCATATACTCACGCGTCCTGGGTGATTCAACCCAGCTACGCGTTAGGACTGAAAACAGTGTGGAAAGAGGAGCCATTGCTAATCATGATTTCAAAGGTCGTTTTGTTTGTATTGTTGGGTGTTTTACGCCGTTTTCAACATTTATGTCAGCTCACAAACGCATGGGACCTGGGAGAATCAATCCAGCTCTGCGTTGGGACTGAAAACAGTGTGGAAAGAGGAGCCATTGCTAATCATGATTTCAAAGGTCGTTTTGTTTGTTTTGTTGGGTGTTTTACGCCGTTTTCAACATCATATATGTCAAATCACCCGCACTGTTCACATACTAATGCGTCCTGGGTGATTCAATCCAGCTACTCAATAGTACTGAACACACTATGACAAAGGGAGCAATTGCCCGCCCTGCTTTCAGAGGTCGTTTTGTTTGTATGGTTGGGTGTTTTAGGCCGTTTTCAACATCATACCAGTCATACCTCTACGTCAGTTTGCACACTCGTGATCCCTGGGTGAATCAACCCAGCTATGCAATAGACCTGAACACATTGTGGCAAGAGAAGCAATTGCCCGCCATGCTTTAAAGTGTCGTCTTGTTTGCACATACTCATGTTTTTTGAGTGATTCTACCCAGCTAGGCAATAGGACTGAACACAGTGTGGAAAGAGGAGCCATTGCTAATCATGATTTCAAAGGTCGTTTTGTTTGTATTGTTGGGTGTTTTACGCCGTTTTCAACATCATATATGTCAACTCAAACGCACTGTTCACATACTCATGCGTCCTGGGTGATTTAACCCAGATACTCAATAGTACTGAACACACTGTGACAAAGGGAGTAATTTCCCGTCCTGCTTTCAGAGATCTTTGTGTTTGTATTGTTGGGTGTTTTAGGCCGTTTTCCACATCATTCAAGTCATACCACCCCGTCAGTTCGCACACTCGTGATGCCTGGGTGAATCAACCCAGCTATGCAATAGACCTGAACACATTGTGGCAAGAGAAGCAATTGCCCGCCATGCTTCAAAATGTCGTTTTGTTTGCATTGTATGGGTATTGATCTTGGAAGCGAGTTGTTGCATGACTGAATAAGTGTGGAAAGGGGCATAAAATATGTGCATGTGGGAAAGGGTTAAAAAGTGTTCACTGGTCTTCGCACCTCTGCAGGCCAAATCCCTTTCGGCGGTACAGTGAACGATTTTCCCATAACCCCGTTCCCACATGCGTACACTCCCTATAAATGAACTATCGAAAACATTGCGATAAAAACAGCCATTGCTCATCATGTTCTCAAAGGTGGCTTTTCTTGCATTGTAGGGGTTTTAGTAGTAGGCCGTTTTCAACAGCATGAATGCCCAATCGCCATCACAGTGCACATACTCGTGTTTTTGTGTGATTCTACCTAGCTAGGCAATAGGACTGAAAGCAGTGTGGTAAGAAGGAGCCATTTCTCATCATGTTTTCAAAGGTCGTTTTGATTGCGTTGTTGGTTGTTTTAGGCCGTTTTCAACAGCATTTATGTTAAATACACCTCACTGCTCACACACACATGCTTCCTGGGTGAATCAACCCATCTACGCGATAGGACTGAAAACAGTGTGGTATAAGGAGCCATTGCTCATCATGTTTTCAAAGGTCACTGTGATTGCATTGTTGGGGTTTATAGGCCGTTTTCAACAGCATTTATGTCCAATCACTCTCACAGTTCACAAACTCATGGGACCTGGTAGAATCAACCCAGCTATGCGTTAGGACTGAAAACAGTGTGGAAAGAGGAGCCATTGCTAATCATGATTTCAAAGGTCGCTTTGTTTGTATTTTTGGATTTTTTACGCCGGTTTCAACATCATGTATGTCAAATCACCCGCACTGTTCACATACTAATGCGTCCTGGGTGATTCAATCCAGCTACTTAATAGTACTGAACACACTATGACAAAGGGAGCAATTGCCCGCCCTGCTTTCAGAGGTCGTTTTGTTTGTATTGTTGGTAGTTTTAGGCCGTTTTCAACATCATTCCAGTCATACCTCTACGTCAGTTCGCACACTCGTGATCCCTGGGTGAATCAACCCAGCTATGCAAAAGACCTGAACACGTTGTGGCAAGAGAAGCAATTGCCCGCCATGCTTTAAAGTGTCGTCTTGTTTGCACATACTCATGTTTTTTGAGTGATTCTACCCAGCTAGGCAATAGGACTGAACACAGTGTGGTAAGAGGAGCCATTGCTCATCATGTTTTCAAAGGTCGTTTTGATTGCGTTGTTGGGTGTTCTACGCCGTTTTCAATATCATATATGTCAAATCGCACGCACTGTTCATATATTCACGCGTCCTGGGTGATTCAACCCAGCTAATCAATAGTACTGAACACACTGTGACAAAGGGAGCAATTGCCCGTCCTGCTTTCAGAGATCTATTTGTTTGTATTGTTGGGTGTTTTAGGCCGTTTTCCACATCATTCAAGTCATACCACTCCGTCAGTTCAGACACTCGTGATGCCTGGGTGAATCAACCCAGCTATGCAATATACCTGAACACATTGTGGCAAGAGAAGCAATTGCCCGCCATGCTTCAAAATGTCGTTTTGTTTGCATTGTATGGGTATTGATCTTGGAAGCGAGTTGTTGCATGACTAAATAAGTGTGGAAAGGGGCATAAAATATGTGCATGTGGGAAAGGGTTAAAAAGTGTTCACTGGTCTTCGCACCTCTGCAGGCCAAATCCCTTTCGGCGGTACAGTGAACGATTTTCCAATAACCCGTTCCAACATGCGTACACTCCCTATAAATGAACTATCGAAAACATTGCGATAAAAACAGCCATTGCTCATCATGTTCTCAAAGGTGGCTTTGCTTGCATTGTAGGGATTTTAGTAGTAGGCCGTTTTCAACAGCATGAATGCCCAATCGCCATCACAGTGCACATACTCGTGTTTTTGTGTGATTCTACCTAGCTAGGCAATATGACTGAAAACAGTGTGGTAAGAAGGAGCCATTGCTTATCATGTTTTCAAAGGTCGTTTTGATTGCGTTGTTGGTTGTTTTAGGCCGTTTTCAACAGCATTTATGTTAAATACACCTCACTGCTCACACACACATGCTTCCTGGGTGAATCAACCCATCTACGCGATAGGACTGAAAACAGTGTGGTATAAGGAGCCATTGCTCATCATGTTTTCAAAGGTCACTGTGATTGCATTGTTGGGGTTTATAGGCCGTTTTCAACAGCATTTATGTTCAATCACTCTCACAGTTCACAAACTCATGGGACCTGGTAGAATCAACCCAGCTATGCGTTAGGACTGAAAACAGTGTGGAAAGAGGAGCCATTGCTAATCATGATTTCAAAGGTCGCTTTGTTTGTATTTTTGGATTTTTTACGCCGGTTTCAACATCATATATGTCAAATCACCCGCACTGTTCACATACTAATGCGTCCTGGGTGATTGGATGATTCAATCCAGCTACTCAATAGTACTGAACACACTATGACAAAGGGAGCAATTGCCCGCCCTGCTTTCAGAGGTCGTTTTGTTTGTATTGTTTGGTGTTTTAGGCCGTTTTCAACATCATTCCAGTCATACCACCCCGTCAGTTCGCACACTCGTGATGCCTGGGTGAATCAACCCTTAACAAGACCTGAACACATTGTGGCAAGAGAAGCAATTGCCCGCCATGCTTTAAAGTGTCGTCTTGTTTGCACATACTCATGTTTTTTGAGTGATTCTACCCAGCTAGGCAATAGGACTGAACACAGTGTGGTAAGAGGAGCCAATGCTCATCATGTTTTCAAAGGTCGTTTTGATTGCATTGTTGGGTGTTCTACGCCGTTTTCAATATCATATATGTCAAATCGCACGCACTGTTCATATACTCACGCATCCTGGGTGATTCAACCCAGCTACGCGTTAGGACTGAAAAGAGTGTGGAAAGAGGAGCCATTGCTAATCATGATTTCAAAGGTCGTTTTGTTTGTATTGTTGGGTGTTTTACGCCGTTTTCAACATCATATATGTCAACTCACACGCACTGTTCACAACGGTGGCTTTGCTTGCATTGTAGGGGTTTTAGTCACTATGTTTTCAAATAGCCGTCTGCTGCAGACGCGTCAGAAAGCGTCTATATGAGGGAAAGGGTTAAGCTCTATCCAATAATTATATTTTCAATTATACATGTAGTGATTTTCCATTGTTTGGCTGATATGTTTTGACAGTAGCCTGTTTCAATTTGATGTATGTGGGAAAGGATTAATTGTCTGTCTAGGTGGTGTTCAAGTGGTTGTATTCAAACCTTAGATACTTTTATTTTGCGATGAGAAATCCAATGATTAATTTTTAGAAGCTTAGAAATGACAGGATGACTGAGCCTTTCCTCTGCAAAATTTCGCTTATAACTGAAAGTACATTAAGACACTATTGTGAGTACCCACATCCTTAGGTTTTGTTGGGTAATAAGAGAGAAGCCCTCCTTATCTAGACCACTGTATGCAGTATTTGTTTAAATAAAGGTCTGTTCCGCATATTTGAAATTTAATACTAAATTTCTATGACTTTTCTGCAAACACTGCAGACTCGGATAAAGCTGTATGCTGATGAAAAGATTAATTTGTCTCAAATGCACTATTAAAGGTTTTCTTGAAGTAAGCTTAGATTAGCAATCAACTGATCTGTATGGACAAAAAAGAACTCAAACAAGTGAATTTTGATTGTTTTTCAGTTATTTTATGTCACTGTTTTATATCAAATCTGTGAGTACATGTAATGTAGTATGTACATACAATTATAATAAAGATAAGAATTGTATCTTTTAACATGATTTAGTATTTTGTTTATAAATAACATACTATCCGTAATGTACATTTGATATATTACAGAAACCGTTTTATACAAGTGGGCATTCTTTAACCATTTCCACATTCAGCCACATTACAAAAGAAGACTTTCAAAACATCTAGGCAAGAAAGTTGTTATTATATTAAAGTGGCAACATTATTATGGCAAGAGGGGAAATTGATAATAATAAGCAATTTTTCAGTTTAACACTGAAAATGTTTTCAATAGTTGTCTGTTGCAGATGCATCAAAATGTGTGTGTATATAACGCTTTCTGACGCCTCTGCAGCAGAAGACATTTGAAAACAGTGACAAAAGAAGTAATTCCTCAAAAACGAGCAATTTCTCCTTTTGCTTCTATGTTTTCCACTTTTAGTCATAGGTTATCCATTCAATTGTTGAGATTTTCTATTTTTTGACAAATATGTTCAACGTTGTCTGCTGCAGAATTGTCATATGAAAAGGGTCAAGTGCCTTTATAAAATTGATTTCACATTTCATAGCACTGGTTAATTAATTATCCATTTGCCTGATACAGACAATTCCCTTCACCCATTGGGTTGAGCCCCTAATAACTCACTCTGTAATAATAAGGGTGTTCAATCCTGGGGATGTGAGATTGAAACTCACTTCGACAATTCATTCTTTACAATGACTGATAAAATTAATAATGGGTTAAATGGAGTACAGGTGTGAAGAAGTCGGCAAACATTTTAGTTGAACTGGCGTGATATAAGTGAAATACCATTGAAAACACAGAGTTAAACTCAATCCTTTCTGGTTGCAGCAGAAACATTTTGTAAACATACTGGAAATATAAAATTTGCTCTACATGATCAATTTCTCCTTATCCCCCATCAAGTTCCCAAGTCAGTATTAAAACTTCCCTTCAAGTTTCACACAAAGGTAAATTGTTATGAAGTTGAAAGTGTTAACAATAATACCAAGACTAGGCTGCATGAAATCTGAATCTATTCAAAACCACTGTTTTAACTGAAATGCTATTTCAAGTCATCTTCTTTGGAAAATATTGAAAGAAAATAGTATCATAAACGCAATCAATTTCTCCTTTTCCCACAGTATTTTCAAAAACAGTCGACTTTCATTCTAGGGAAAGGATTTTAAAATCACTATTTAGAGTACATGAATCTGAGAAAAGAGACTATGATTGAGGTTTAATGCCATTTCAACAATATTTCAGACATATCACGACGGCCAGTTCACCTACCCATGTGTTAACTGATCTTCACACACCAGTCCTCCACACAACAAATTTTGCAAGCGCTTTGCTGCTTTTCCAGGTAGACTGATAGCCCATTGATGAATGATGCTTCTTGTTGCATTGACTTTTGGCAAACGTCAGAAAGCTGGGTGGGGGACACTCAATAAGAATGGCAGCCACAGTATGACTCTTGCTTGAAACGTAAATGCCGGTTAAATGAGCCTAAACGATTGGAGTCCATGCAACTCTTGAGCTCCAGCCGCTTGAGTGGTATTTTGTTTTTATACTTTATATATTTGATCTCAAGTTGATTATTGGGTATGGGACAATTATCATCTTTCCTGTCCGCCTTGTTATGACTTTTTTTTTAAAGTTGCGTAAAACCCAAAACAAACAAACGTCGGACAAAGAATGTAGGCCGAGCTGGGGTTTTGAACTCACAACCCCTGGATAGACGGCCCTCATCATAACCAACAGAGCAACCGGGCCTTGGACTTAGAATACACAAATGTAATTTAATTGTACTTTCACTCAAAAGATGTAATATAAAAGCTATCAATGTATCTAAAAGTAATCCTATCCTACACATAGTACACGCAAACCACTTAGAAAATATATCTAGGAAAAATATGGAAAATCTGAAGAAATGAAAGTTTATTTATTAAATAAAATTAAAAAATAGTTGCAAAAGGAGAAATTGCAAAACAATGTCTTTAACAATCGTTAGCTTCAGATGTATCAATGTGCGTATGCATGTGATAAAGGATTAACCCTTTCCCATATACAGACATGTTCTGAAAATATTGTGGCAAAAGGAGAAATAGCTCCTGATGAGCTATTTCACCTTTTACCACAATGTTTTCAACTCTATTCAAAAGTAATTCATTCATTTATATACAGATTTCCATATTTTTCACTAGATGATTTCAAAGTAGTCTTTGGCAGATTTTTTGTATGTGGTTAAGAATTAAACCATTACCAAGTGCACTTATTTTACTCTTTAAATTAGAAAACAATTGAAGATTATAAAGAAAAACCTTGGCAAATTAAACTACGTGTATATATATTTTTGAGACATAGAAGAAAATAAGAGAAAGAGCACACTAAATTTTATAGATTATAATTTCACCTTTTCTAACCATGTTTGTAAAAGATGAATGCAGAAGAGGTTTTAAAATATGCTTCTTGGAATGAAATGATTCATATGCAACAATCTTAATTGCTTCTTTAGAACAGCTATCAAAATAGGTGCATGCTTTGAAAATGGTGAAAATCATAGGTCATCATTTCCTATCATTGTTTAAACACTTTCCCATATGCAGGCACATTTTTATACATCTGCAGTAGATGACTTCAGGAAACATTTTGAGCAAGTTATCTTTTGCCACAATGTTTTCAACTTTAATTCTGTAATTAACAAATTATAATTTCATCCAGAGAGAATTTCCATATTTTTTGGGCCGAGATAAATTAAATCATTTGCTGCAGATTTGTTGTAATTGGAAAAGACAAAAGAGCCTTTACCTGTAATTCAGATACTGATAAATCAAATAAAAATACAAAGCCCTAACTAAGTTTTTCAACATTGCATGCATAGATGTCTTAACCTATTCCCATATACAGCAAAACTTTTGAAAATATCTAAGGCAAAAAACATGGAAAATCCCCATAAATGAAGGTATAATTACTGAAAAAAGTTGGAAAACGTTGTGGCAAAAGGAGAAATTGCTCGCTTTGAGCAATTTCTTCTTTCGTCACAATTCTTTCAAAAGGTCGTCTGCTGCAAAGGCGTATGAATTGAATTGAATGTATATTGTTTTATGGCGCATCGACAGCTAAGGTCATTTAGCGCGCAATTAAATTTAATTATTCATGATCCCTTGGTAAACAAACCAGTACTAGGCTAGAAAATGTGCCTTGCCCAAGGGCACTCCACCATGACCGTAGTGCCGCGACTGGGGATCAAACCCGGGACACCCGGTTTCGAAATCCCCGACGCTAACCACTCAACCACAGCGGATTCCTAAAGGCGTCTGAAAGCATGTTTATGTGGGAAAGGGTTAAGTATTTTAATTATTTGGAAGCCAGCATGGTCGAGGTGAATATTTGCTGTAAGATCTGAGGCAGCTTCTTGGTGTCCATACAGACGAATGAATGGCCCATTCGTAGATTTTGATATTTTTGTACATTTCAACATACGGTGCAGTGTATAAATGCCTGAATCATGTACTCTTGCATAAGGTAAATTGATTTTAAGGACACAGAACTGAATAAGTAATTTTTTTCACTACTTCATTTCCTTTTTATCCTTGATTTTCATAATTATATGTATAAAGAAGAAATTTAAAATTCTAATTTGTTATTAGTTTAACCCTTTCCCTCATATAGACACTTTCTGACGCCTCTGCAGCAGACAGCTTTTTGAAAACATAGTGACAAAAGAAGAAATTGCACAAAATGTGCAATTTCTCCTTTTGCCACAATGTTTTCCATTTTTTGTCATAGGTTATCTATTCAATTATGGAGATTTTCTATTTTTTGACAAAATACGTTCAAAGTCGTCTGCTGCAGAATTGCCGTATGAGGGAAAGGGTTAAGAATTTAAATCATTTTGAAGCCAGCATGGTGGAGGTGAATATTTGCTGTAGAATCTGAGGCAGGTTCTTGGTGTCCATGCAGATGAAGGAATGGCCCATTGGTAGCTGTTTGGTAAGTCTGGTTAAGATAGAAGAAACCATAGTTATACATTCTGTAAACCCTTTCCCAATATACAGACACTTTCTGACTCCTCTGCAACAGACGACATTTGAAAACATTGTGGCGATAGGAGAAAGTGCTCAAAATTAGCTATTATACTTTCGTTTACAAGTTCATCTTTTGCAGATTTGTTGTATGAGGGAAAGGGGGATTAATAAATAAGATAATTACTCAAACAGTTGTAAACTATAGAGGAGCACAACCCTTTCCCACATGCAAACATGTTGACACATCTGCAGCAGACGTCTTTTTAAAACATTTAGGCAAAAGAAGAAATTTCTCAGAACAACTTATCCTATTGCAACAATGTTTTCAAATCTATTCATTGTTTGTTTTAACCCTTTCCCTCATATAACAATTTTGTAGCAGACGACTTTGAAAAGATATTGACAAAAATCTTAAAAATCTCAATAAATGAGAGTTCAACTATTAAATAGAGTTGAATTTACTGTGGCAAAAGGAGAAATTGCTTGTTTTGAGCAATTCCTCCTTTTGTCACAGTGTTTTTAAATGTCGTCTGCAGCAGAGGCGTCAGAAAGTGTCTGTATGTGGGAAAGGGTTAACGCTGCTTTCAAAAAAAATTCAGTTATAGCATGGCATTTCATTGGTAAGTTTCCAGTACAATTGATCTATTTATCCTGACACCAGCGAGTAAGTCCAAATGCTAACCCAACAATCCTAAGTCTCAAGGAGGGAAAGCCATTACTTCCCGTTTTTAAAGTATTTGTTATGAGCCGGCTGGGGATCAAACCTGCCCACTAGGCTGTGTGTGCGCATTATAGCAAAGTGTTTCATATAAAAGTGTCCCGATATGATATTTTAAATGATGATCATTTCAAAGTTAAAGGTTAACCAATTTGACTTGTATTAAACAGCCACCTGTCAACAGCAACATACTTTTTTTATCCTCCTCTGGATGGCTGCATAAGGCAAGTTTGACTGTACAAATGATGCTTAACCTTTTCCCCCATGTAGTAGCTTTTTTGACGCCTCTGCAGCAGACAACTTTTTAAAAAATTGTTGCAAAAGCAGAAATTGCACATGATGAGCAATTTCTCTTTTTGCCAGAGTGTTTTCAACTCTTTTCTAATTACACTTTAATTTAAAGAGGTTTTCCATATTTTTACCACGATGTTTCTAAGTTGTCTGCTGCAGATTTGTTGTATGTTAGAAAGGGTTATACTTTACCTTATAGCTTGATCTCCAAGGGAGCCAACAAAAATAGCATAAGCGTTCACTTTGTCATTGCTTCTTAGAATTTCACCAAACTTGGAAGGGGAAATACCATAGCGTTCAAAGTTAGCATCACTTAATACAATCAAGAAAGCCTCATCTGTTTCTTCTTTAGCCAATGAATCAATGGCATATTTTGTTGCTTGAAGGGTCGAGTCGCCACTCAGGCAGAATTGTGAATGTGCGTGCATCGTCTGGAAAAATAAATAAACAGTTAACACCTCTCACATATCGGCAGCAGACTACTTTGGAAAACATTGTGTCAAAAGGAGAAGTTGCTCATGATGAGCAATTTCTCCTTTTGACACAATGTTTTCTACTTAATTTGATATCTTTTTTTTCATTTATGGAGGGCTCCTATATTTTGACTTATTGATTTTAAAGTGGTCTGCTGCAGATTGATTGTATGTCGGAAAGGGTAAACAGTTCAGTATAAAGAAAATGAAGACTGTTTAACCCTTTGCATGATTGAAACAGATGACATTTAACGACTATGCAGCAGATGACTTTCGAAAGCAATTGTGGCAGAATGGTGAAATTGATCAAAATGCGCTATTGTCCCCATTTCTACAATGTGTTTATTCTCTATATAAGTTATATTTCCATCTGTCCAAATGATACAGGTTATCAAAGAAAACAGATGTAAAAAAACAGTAAAACAGTTTTTATTTGTGTGAGATTAATTTTCGCTAAAATGTTGCAAATTGACTTCTTTGCAAATTCATAATCATTGTGAAAAATGTCCGGACATCCCAAATATGCTTCTTTAGCCGATTTGATATAAATGTATGATCTTAACTGATTTGTAGCTGGTATACTGCATTCTCCCTCGAGTGTTGACAACTTGGTTCAAACCATTCATGCAATATAGTAGAGATTTTCACCACACATAGCCTCTCGTTAATAAGGCTGTTTGAACAATTTAGCTCGTTAATGACTTTTCTAGTACCAGATGGAATTCTTTTATCTATATTTCACCCTATAACACCATGCAGCTAGTCATAACAATGTGTTCAACCAGTGTGATAAATATTCTGCACCGCTTCCAGTTTTTGACAAACCCAATGTCACCAATTCAAGAATTAAAAAGAAAAAGGGTTTTTTTGACAAAAATTGCGAAAGTTTGACCTCACGAATTTATAGGGGTTTACAGTATCATATCAAGTAAATGGTTAAAGATCTTACCTTTGTAATTTTGAGCCTCTCCTTGTTATTTTGGGGAGGTTTCTCAAAACTCGTCAAATGGACTTTGTAATCTTCCCCTGAATGTCCAACAACATCAAACTGAAAGGAAAACAAAATAACACTGTCAATACCTTGTAGGAGTAGGTTAAAGGTCAAGGTCATATGATAATAGACATTGGTGTCACTTTAAAAGTCTTGTCACATTGATTGCACCAGCCTCATATAAAAGCTTTCTCACATATAGGTAAATGGTTGTGTCTAGTGTTAACATTTTTGCCCATGACAAACAGGGCAAACACTTACGTAATTTGTAACCTAAAATCTCTAAAAGGTTGAGAAAATGTTTTGGGCAAATTTTAACCCTGGAACTGCCTAACAAGCAAGATTGGACAACTTTGGGGATTCCACAAACGACGAAGTTCACCTACCCGCTACAGGTTTTCTTAAGACAGAGGCATAAAAATGGTTTACCCTTTTCCACATACAGGTGCAGTTCAATGCATCTACAGTGGACAACTTTAGAAAACATTGTGGCAAAAGATGAATTGGCTCTTATTTAGTAATTTCTCCTCTTGCCATAATACATTTATCATCCACTCAATTCATTTCTGGATTTTTTTCTTCCATGTTTTTGACATTATGTTTTTAAAATAGTCTGTTGCAGTTTTGTTACACGTTAACCCTTTCCCCCATACAGAGGTATTTTGACCAATCTGCATTGTGGCAAAAGGTGAAATTACTCATTATGTTTTCAAAAGTCTTCTGCAGAAAGAATCTGTATTTGGGTGTTTGAAAAGATTTAAACAAAGATTCATATCTCTATATAATTAATATTTTTGAACAATATTTTTACATTGATGACATTAAAATACGCTTCACTAAATGCATTGCTTTGTTTTTATATATTACAAATAACGTATAATCTTCAACTCTTTCCCTCTAACAACAAATCTGCAGCAGACGACTTTGAAAATATCTAGGCAAAAAATAGGAAAATATCTATAAGTGAAAGTATGATCATTGAAAAAAGTTGAAAACATTGAGGTAAATGGAGAAATTGCTCATTATGAAAAAATGCTCCTTTTGCAATAATGTTTTCAAAAGGCTTATGCTGCAGAGGCCTCAGAAAGCGTCTGTATATGGGAAAGGGTTTGGGGTTAAATTACCTTAATCTTCTCCTCATATCCCTCCAACGCCTCCATGGCCATTATCACAGTTTCCATTTCACGTTCAAGTCGGCCATCATAGCTGTTAAATCTGTACATGCTTCCAGACACGTCCACCAGCAGACGTAACTTCTTAGGATGCTCTTGCGGTGAACCCATCTGAAAATTCAACAAAGGCGGAGCTCTAGATAAGCAGCGTATTTCGTGTCCTTAACTCATTCCCTCATACAGACGTGTTTTAACGCCTTTGCAGCAGACGACTATTAAAAACATTGTGGCAGAAAGAGAAATTGGTCATTATAATAATTTTCTCCTTTTGACAAAATGTTTTGCACTCTATTCGATTATTATACTAGATTTTCACATTTTTGACGAAAAGTTTTCAAAGTTGCAGATTTGTTGTATGTAGGAAAGGTTTAATTCTCTGTTCGATCCTCAAACCATATATTTTTGGCACTTATAAGAAGCATTCAAGATGTTTCATTTCAGTACTACATTTTCCCATATACAACAAATTTTCAGCAGACCACTTTGAAAGTATCTTTGCAAATTTGTAATAAATTTGAAAACATTGTGGCTAAAGTTTTCTGCTGCAGATGTGTCAGAATGCGTCTGCAGGTGGGAAAGGGTTAATCAAAATATTCAAGAGGGGCTTGAGAAATTACCCATTACAAACAATCTCTTCTTTTCACATGTTCAAATATTGCCCCCTTATGAAGTGTGAAAAGTTGATTGTATTTCTGACAGAATTAAGAGAGAAATTCAAACCAATTTGACATGGTTCTTGATAAAACACCTTTAAGAGTGTTCTCTTTTGAAATGTCAGAAAAAACTGTATATCTATATTGTTATATATTTAAACAAGCTGAATACATGTACTAGAATGGAGTGCTCCCCGGAGCACGTGTGTCACCTGCCGGCGCCTTGTCAGAAAATTTTAATTTTTGATAGAAAAGGGGCAATAACTCTGATATAAAAAATATTTGGATTATCCCCCTTTTGTGAACCCATCACAAAAATTGATATAAACATTTGTCCGAAGTTTCAATCCAATCCTTTGAGCAGAAAAAAAGTAATTTGAATATTTGACAGAAAAGGGGCAATAACTCTGATATGAACATATTTGGATTATCCCCCTTTTGTGAACCCATCATACACATTGATATAAACATTTGTCAGAAGTTTCAATCCGATCCTTTGAGTAGATTAAATTTTTGACAGAAAAGGGCCAATAACTCTGATATAAAAATATTTGGATTATCCCCCTTTTTGTGAACCCATCATACACATTGATATAAACATTTGTCAGAAGTTTCAATCCAATCCTTTGAGTAGAAAAAAAGTTATTTGAAAATTTAAATTTTTGACAGAAAAGGGGCAATAACTCTGATATAAAATTATTTGGATTATCGCCCTTGTGTGAACCAATCACACACATTGATAAAAACATATGTCAGAAGTTTCAATCTAATCCTTTGAGTAGAACAAAAGTTATTTGAAAACGTGACGAAAAAAGTGTGACGGACAGACAGACAGACAGACGCCGGATAAAAAAAAAATAGACAGACAGACGTCGAATAAAAAAAAAAGTAACATTTGTCAGAAGTTTCAATCCAATCCTTCGGGTAGAAAAAAAGTTATTTGAAAATTTAATTTTTTGACAGAAAAGGGGCAATAACTCTGATATAAAATTATTTGGATTATCCCCCTTTTGAGAACCAATCACACACATTGATATAAACATTTGTCAGAAGTTTCAATCTAATCCTTTGAGTAGAAAAAAAGTTATTTGAAAACATGACGAAAAAGTGAGATTTTTTGACAGAAAAGGGGCAATAACTCTGATATAAAAATTATTTGGATTATCCCCCTTTTGTGAACCAATCACACACATTGATATAAACATTTGTCATAAGTTTCAATCTAATCCTTTGAGTAGAAAAAAAGTTATTTGAAAACGTGACGAAAAAGTGTGACGGACAGACAGACAGACAGACGGACAGACAGACAGACAGACAGACGGACGGACGGACAGACGCCGGATAAAAAAAAAAGTAATCCCTAAGTGCCTACCATGCTACGCAGGTGACACAACGAGGTGCAGTCAAAAAGTTCCCGGACTGATGATATATATTAGACAATTTTGACGTCCGATTATGACAAAACTTGTCATGCATATATCCCAACTACAGTATTACATTTTGTTAGCAGAATTAATAACATAGCATCAGTATTTTAATAGAAAATGCTATTTATTATATTATACTACATACGCTACGGAGCACTTTGAAATATTAATGATAATGTATTTTTCCCACTGCTTATTATTACTAGTTATGCGATAATTTGGCGCCGTTTTATTGTGAGAATTTACATGACGTCACATCAACGTCATCTCTAATAACTCTTGCAAAACAACCGTCATTGCGTAAGAATTAACGGATTTATGTGCATCATATTATGAAGCAATGGACGCAATCGCTGCCGTGGAAACGTCGACGTCATCCGAGCGAACGGAGCAACGGGCAATCATTAAATTTTGTGTGAGAGCGGGAATGTCACCAACTGAAACATGGAAATTCTTGAATCCTGGTGATGGATTAAGGAAATGTTCAAGGACGATTGTATTTGATTGGCACAAGCGTTTTCGGGATGGTCGAGATGATGTTAGTGACAATAAGAGAAGCGGTAGACCACATGATAGCGAAAGTATCGACAAAGTGCGGATCGTGTTGCATTGAGCCACGAAAATGTACACAAAATATTGACTCAGGGGAATGTCAAAAGTATGTGCAAGATGGGTGCCCTGCCTTTTGTCGGAAGAAAATATGAATACCAGGATAGAAGCATCTGAGAAATTTCTACGGCGCTGGAAAAAGGAAGGTGATCGATTCTTAAATCGCATCATTACCACGACGAAACATGGGTAAACTTTTATGATCCTGAAACGAAGAGAGAGTCCATGGTGTGGAAAACAGGGTCTTCGCCACCACCTAAGAAAGCTATGAGATCGAAATCATCAAAGAAAATAATGTACATTTTCTTCATGGACATACAAGCGTCTACCCTGACGTCATTTATTTGAGCGGACGTTGTGAGAACATAAGTGATGTTAGAAGTGATCCGTTCGGCGTGAGGGATGTTTCTTTGCTATGTAAAATTGATTGTTTTATATGTGACTGTTATTTAAAATTTGTACAGTCATATAGAATTTTGTTTTTTCTTTATTATGATATAATTTTTATTTCTCTACACCAAAGACTGACATCAGTAAAAAGGCAGTCCGGGAACTTTTTGACTGCACCTCGTACTTTGTGGGAAATGGAGAAATGTATTGTTTTGTCAGCTTGATGTGTCATATTCCATCCATATCAGGAAAAAGTTCAACCCTCTCACACATCTGTAGGAGATAACATATAAAAACATTGTGGAAAATAAATCCAGAGCAATTTCTCCATTTGCCACAATGTTTTAACTTCTGTGCAATAATTAAGTTTTCAGAGATTTTCCATACTTTTGCCCAGATGTTTTCAAAGTCACCTGCTAAGAATAGTTGTATGAGGGTTAACTCTTTCCCACATACAGATGCTTTTTGACGCCTCTGCAGCTGACAACTTTTGAAAACATAAAGAGCAATTCCTCCTTATGCCATAATGGTTTCAACTCTTTTTAAGAATAATCATTTCATCTATAAAGATATTCCACATTGAGATGTTTTCAAAGTCGTCTGCTTAAGATTTGCTAAACGTGGGTTAAAAGAGATTCCCAGTATGTTTTGTTTACCTCTGGCTCCTTTTCCCCTCTCCTTCTGTACACATTTTTCTCTCCTGTCAGTCCATCGATCAGCTTGGCATCATCAAGATCTCCATAAGTCTGATTCTTTAACCACTGTCGCTCCTTACCTTTAGCCTGAAAACATGGAAATATTATCTTATATTGTAATCAGTTTTATTACATACCTGCACATTTTCCAGAGGATTTCAAAGTGTTCAATATTGAATTTTGCAAGATACTTTTTGAGATGACGATTTTAAAAGAATTCATTATAACCAAATAAGGCAAAACAGTCCAATCCCTGGTGGCCATGCTTATCATCCAATCAAGATGGCTTGAAGGATATGATTGAAGGTCACCATAGGAACATTTCTACCAAATTATTTGAAAATCGGCCAACCAGTTTTTGAGAAGAAGAATTTTAAAGTGTTTTCATTTGGTTGCCATGGAAACCAGAATTCTGAATGGATCCAAAAAATTGAAGGAATTCTGGAGAGAACATTGAGAGGATGCTTGCTGCGAAGTTTCATCCCAATTAACCCACTGGTTACTAAGGAGAAGATGTTGACAGACGGACGACGAATGCCGAACATAGGGCAATCACAATAACTCACCTTCAGCACTTCCTGCTCAGGTGAGCTAAAAACAGACTTTGTCACAAGATTTAGTAAATAATTGGTAAATACATGTAAATGTAATTAAAAAAACATTATAATTTACAATACAATCAATATCATCATGACTTACATAATTATTATCATTATAATTATCATTATCATTATTACAAACTTAGTATGCTAGTACATGTCGGAACTACTATCAAATAGTACCAGCAACAACATAAATTAAATAAATAGTAAATACTTGTTATTGAGAAATTATTATTATTCTAATTATCATTTTATTATCATCAAAATTATTATTATTATCATTATAATTATCAATATTGTCATTATCAGTAGTGCTTCCTGGTACATTCACATATAAGACCTGCTATCATGTATTGTTTAAGAAAGCCATAGCCAGTTTCTGCCACAATAAAATACCAATGTGTATACATGTAGTACAGTCTTTGTTAAGTCTTTTTGCAACAAGTTCTAATAGACAATATAGCAGATACTGGAGTCATTGCTGACAAATTGTTTCTACATAAGTCATTGGGACCCATAGGAAAGTCAGAGAATATATTTGAGTCTGCAAGTGTTCCTAGACTCATCTCCAATATAAGACCTGCTATCAAATAATACCTGTAAACTGTCAATGATGACCCGTAAGGACTGCACTTGTCTTCGGACACTTTTAGAAAAGCTTTCATAAGTGTCTGCATCATATTCACTCATCTGAATTTCTTTTAGCCTGAAACAGATTTGTTTGTTTTTTATTGTATATTTCTTTTAACCCTTTCCCACTTGCAGACACATCTGCAGGAGATGACTTTGAAAACATTGTGGGAAAAGGAGGAATTGCTCATGATGAGCAATTTCACCTTTTGCCATAATGTTTTCAACTTAATTCAATAATTATACTTTCACCTTTTGTCATAAAAGTCTGCTGCATTGTAGAGATGTTTCACATTTTTGCCTGGATGTTTTCAAAGTCGTCTGCTGTAGATTTGTTGTATGTGGGAAAGGGTTACAAAAGCTCAGTAAATATTGCCTCTTTGCCAAAATATTTTCAACTTTATTAAATAATTGTTCTTTCATTTATAAATATATTGTTTCCATATTTTTGCCTGATTTTTTTCAGAGTAATCTGCTGCAGATTTGTTGGATGTGGGAAAGGGTTAAAAGTTAACAAGAGTGTTAAAAGCAACACATGTGCCATCTGCCAATATGTAAGACGGACGATAAAGAAGGGATTCTTGTGTGTGTCTCATCCTGCCAAAAAAAAAATTGGATGAAATTTGTTGAAATTATGTCATATAGATGCTTTCTGATGCCTCTCAAGCCACAATGGTACAAACTATGTAATTTTCAAAGGAATTCAAAGGAATTGGATGAAATCTGTTGAATCTATGTTAACCCTTTCCCTCATATAGATGCTTTCTGATGCCTCTGCAGCAGACAACTTTTGAAATAATTGTGACAAAAGAAGAAATTGCTCAAAACAAGCAATTTCTCCTTTTTTCACCATGTTTTCAACTATTGTCATTTCATATAAAGGAAGTTCCCAAATGTTTTCATGTATGTTTTCAAAATCGTCTCCTGCAGATTTGTGGTATAAGAGAAAGGGTTAAAACATTGTGGCAATCTGTGTGTGGGAAATGGTTACTATACTGTTTTAGTCAGTGTTGTCAATAATATCATACCTTTCCTTAAAGGCTTTTTGTGACATCTCCCTAGCAGCCTTCAACACCTGAAGTATATAATAGAAACATAATATATATTACGTATTAACCCTTTCCCATATACAACAAAATTACAAAAGACCTCTTGTAAACATCCATACAAAATTGGAAAATCTCTATATTTGAAACAATTATTATTAAGTAGAGTTGAAAACAAATGTGGCAAAAGGAGAAATTGCTCATCATGATCAATTTCTGATTTTGCCACTATGTTTTCAAGGTCGGGCTCCAGTAACTCAGTTGGTAGCAATGTGGGTTGTGAATCCAGGGGTTGTGAGTTCAAATCCCAGCTCAGCCTTCATTCATTCCGATGTTTTACAAAAGTCACTGTGACAAGCGTCATTTGTCTTTCACCAATTGGCCAACAGTCTATATGGAAAAAGCAGCCAGTTGCTTGGAAAGTATGTTGTGTGGAGAACTGGTGTGAGAAAGCTAGGAAACAAATGAATAGGTGAACTGGCTGCCGTGAAATGACTGAACAATTGTTGAAAACGGCATTAAGTCCCAATAAATCAATCAATTTCAAGGTCGTCTGCTGCTGAGGCATCAGAAAGAGTCTGTATGTGGTAAAGGATTTGTGTTTAAACTTACTTATGGCCCTGTCACACCAGAATGTTTTTTTTAGGCCAATGCATGAATGAATGAATGAATGTATATTGTTTTATGGCGCATCGACAGCTAAGGTCATTTAGCGCGCAATTAAATTTAATTATTCATGATCCCTGGGTAAACAAACCAGTACTAGGCTAGAAAATGTGCCTTGCCCAAGTGCACTCCACCATGACCGTAGTGCCGCGACTGGAGATCGAACCCGGGACACCCAGTTTCGAAATCCCCGACGCTAACCACTCGACCACAGCGGATTCCTTGGCCAATGCATGAGTAGCGCGTTTAAAATAATTGATAGGCTGGCAAATGCTGAACTTTCACAGAAAAAGTCAAGTGGAAACATGATTTCAGCGTGTCCATAGCGTTGATAACGGGTTCATAGCGTATACCAGCTATACTGATTTGAAGATAACATAAGACAGTGTATCACCAGCGCGTGAGTAACGCGCTAGTTTCGCACTCAATGACTGCCTAGCATGTAAGTAGCCAGCGTACTGCCATGTGATTGTTTATATATAGCTTATGGCCCTGTCACACACTGGCAAACTCTGGAAATTTTAGGTATGTTGAAAAATGAAGTTTTGCCTCAGCGTAAAACAGTGTGTCCCAGCGTGAGAGTAATGCACTCAGTGTGTTGCTAATGTTGGCCTAGCATTGATCAGCGTTTGCAAGCGTGATGCCGAAATTCCAACACGTTCCTCACATGTTTGCCTAAAGCGTTCTGGTGTGACAGGGCCATTAGAGAGGATGGATGGTTGGACAAACAACGGTAATGTGATCCCTATGTGTTTCCTTGCAAAGACAGGCGTGACAAACAATGACCAAATCGACTTGAAAACTTTATGGCAAAAGGGGAAATTGTTCATCTTTTTATAAACTGTCTGCTGCAGACACATCAAATTGTGTATGCATGTCATGATGTGAGAAATAGTTACGACATACACCGTTGTTAAAGACAGACAATACCAACAATAGCACTTACATGTTCCGGGACATTGTCTTTTTCCCACTGTGCTACTTGTGCCACATTGTGGCCGGCATCCAGTCTATACGGTCCACCAATACCACCAAGACCAGCAGTATTACTACCACCTGATTAAAAACAAGAAGTGTTTCTTGAAATTACAATGGCCCTAGGCGGCAACAAAGGTTTGCTTCTAGAAAACCAACTGTAGCTTTATTTATGACAAATGTATGTAAATATTTTGCCTATGCTTCCGTGCTAGCTAATCCAAATGGACAGAAGTCAGAAATTTCTTCTGTGACTAAAAGCTGCTCACTGCAGAGCCAGATTATTTTGCGCAGATGCCTATATTAATCTGAATCAACACTGGATGAAGATGCCCTATGGTTGTTGACTTAAGCAGTGTGCTCCTGGATCGTCTACTCTACACAGGTCGAGAACAATTTAAGATTAGGCTTGATAGACCATGGCTCAATTATCCTTTAACAATTCTATATCTAAATTTTACTTCAAATTTTCAAGATGTTTCATTTTATACACAGACAACTTCTGTAAAACATTGTGGCAAAAGGAAGAATTGCTCATTGTAAATATTGTTTTCAACTTAAACCATTTGCTTAACTTTTATTCATCCAATTTTCCATTGTTTTATGTAGATGTTTTCAAAGTCGTCTGCTGCAGATCTGTTCTATGTAATAAAGGTTGAATATATATTCTCTTACCTGTTCCACCTGCCCAGGTGTTTCCTCCCACATGAGGTTCATTTTTGGAGTCAGTTTTACCATGTTTGGGGTCGTCTGCTGTACGTCCACTCTCTCTATCATACGTCACCTTCAAGATATATCAATTCACATATATTAACCCTTTCCCACATTCAACAAATCTGCAGCAGACGACTTTGAAAACATAGCCGAATCTTTTTGGAAACTCCCTTTACATGAATGTACAATAATTGAATAGAGTTGAAAACATGATGACACAAGGAGAAATTGCTCGTTTTGAGCAATTTCTTCTTTTGTCGCCATGTTTTCAAAAAGCCGTCAGAAAGTGTCTATATGAGGGAAAGGGTTAAGGAAAACAAACATTTTGTCACAATGTTTTGAACTCTTTCATTAACCCTTTCCAAGATAAAAGAAAATCAGCAGCAGACGACGTTTTAAAGATTTAGAAAAAAATATGGAAAATCTCAATAAATGAAGGTATCATTATTAAATAGAGTCTAAAATATTGTCACTAAAGGAGAAATTGCTAATTATGAACAATTTCTCCTTTTGCCACAATGTTTTCGAAAGTTATCTGCTGTAGATGCATCAAAATAGATCTGCAATTGGGAAAGGGTTAATAGAGATTTTCTATAAATTTGTCTAGATATTTTTTAAAGTTGTCTACTGCAGATAATCATTTAGGGGTTTAGCTGATATTATATTTAAAGCTTTGAAGATAAAAGTGTTATTTTTTGTATAGTGGAAGTTTATTTTAGATCCAAAATTGAGATTTTTGTGTGGGAAAAGGAAGAATTGCTCATGATAAATTAAGGTCTGGATCCAAAATCATTGCATAAAGATAGTGTGATGAAGTGTTTGTTTAATTGGGTTTTTACGCCACTTTCAACATTATTTCAGTTATATCACGGCGACAGTTCACTTAATCATGATCCCTGGGTAAACAAACCAGTACTAGGCTAGAAAATGTGCCTTTACTGTCGTGCCGCGACTGGGGATCGAACCTGAGACACCCGGTTTCAAGTCCCCGACGCTAACCACTCGACCCAAGCAGATTCCTTGTGATGAAGTGACAGTATGACCAATTTCTCCTTTTCCCAGAATGTTCTCAACTAAGTATCAAAATCATGCATCAAGTTAATTGTTTTATCATCAAAAGTTCTTCAAAGCTATCATCTGTAAAATACCCTATGAAGTAAACTGCACACTACAACACAATGCATGGACAAAAAAATAATATCATAAGGAAAGGCAGCCAATGTTCATCATGAATTAGCCTCCTTTTTAAACCCATTACCACATTCATCAAATCTGCAGCAGACGACTTTGGAAACCAGAATTCGCTACAAATGAAAATTGACTTATTGAATAGAGTTGAAAATAGGCAAAAGATTATTTTGTTTAGTTTGTGTAATTTCTCCTTTTTCCCCAATTGTTCTTAAAAGGCATCTACAGCAGATGCTTCAAGGGTTAAACAATATTTTAAAATATATGTGTCATGCATACTGAGAATTCCATATTTTTAAGGCAATAAATAGTTTAACCATTTCCCACATAATACAAATCTGCAGCAGTTAAATTTGTAAACATCTATGGAAAACTATGAAACTATTATGTAAATGAAAGTATAATTACATAGAGCTGAAAACATTGTTGCAAAATGAGAAATTGCTCATAATGAGCAACTTATGCTTTTGTCACAATGTTTTAAACTCTTATTCAATAATTATACTTTCATCTTTTGTCACAATATTTTCAAAAGATGCCTGCTGCAGAGGCATCAAAATGCATCTGTATGAGGGAAAGTATTAAAATAGCATTTTAACTTTCATGCATAATGATTAAAGCCTGCCTTTTTAATAATGTTTTCATATGTATGTGTCGAAACTGATAAATGCATATTTATAATAGGTTAGAATATTATTGACAATTTGTTATTAACATGCATAAGGCAAAAATATCAAATAGCCCTTTTTAACCCTTTCCCACATACAACAATTCTGCAGCAGACGACTTTGAAAACATATAAACAGAAATGTAGAAAATCTCTATAAATGAAGGTTTAACCATAGATTAGAGTAGAAAACATTGTGGCAAGAGGCGAAATTGCTTGTTACAATGTTTTCAAAAGTCATCTGCTGCAGAGGCATCAGAAAGCGTTTATTTGTGGAAAAGGGTTAAACTTAGTACAGCACTGAAAATCAACATCTTAACCCTTTCCCTCATCGAACAATTCTGCAGCAGACGACTTTGAACATATTTTGTCAACAAGAGTACCGCAAACGGTACATAATACGCCCGTCAGGAACTTCTTTGTAAGTTTCCTCTTTGTTTTGATATATTGTTTGTTTGTAAAAAGTTAATAAAGTCGTTCAGGAATAAGTTGTTAAAGAATGGGAAACTATGAAAAATGCATAATTCATGCAGAAATTGACAAATATTCTAAGTCCAAAAAGGGGCATAACTCATTCAAAAGTTGATGAAATCCGAGGAAATGTGAACTTGATCTGTGACACATGATTACAAAGCCATATACAAAATTTCAAAAAGGGGCATAACTCATTCCAAAATTGACGAAATTCGAGGAAATGTGAACTTGATCTGTGACACTTGATTACAAAGCCATATACATAATTTCAGCTCAATACATCAAAGCATGTAGAAAAAAAGTGCGGAAAACAAATATTCTAAGTCCAAAAAGGGGCATAACTCATTCAAAAATTGACGAAATCCCAGGAAATATGAAGTTGATCTGTGACACATCACTACAAAGCCTTATACAAAATTTCAGCTCAAAAGCTCAAAGTATGTAAGAAAAACGTGCGGAAAACCCGAACGGATGGACGGAGGGACGGAGGGAGGGACATGACCATACCATAATACGTACCGTTTTTAAGAAACAGTCGTATAAAAAATAGAAAATCTATATACAGTTAAGAACATCTTGAAATTGACAAATATACCGTTCACGCTCCGCTCATGTTCCAATCCGCTCTCAAAGCGTTCACTCATTCATAACATTGTGATTGCTTTATTTCGTTCCGTTCAGATTGAGCGCTTTTTTACGCTCACTCGGAACGCTTTTTTTCGATCAAAATCCGTTCAACGATTTGATTGGCTTAAATTAATTTTGTTTCGTTTATATTATTTTTTACTTAACCCTAAATATCAACAAACGATCTAGAGGTTTTTTAGCACAATCGTTAGTAGCAAATCGTATTACGAAAATGATCACATTAATAATATTTGTTACATTCTAATTCAATTGGATACTTGAGTGTCTTATAAAACAAAAGTTTAGTATACAAATATGACTTTAAATAAAATAGTTTCGTAAAATTATTATCTGATAGTTATTGCAACCGTTCAATGAACGAATGATTGGATTTTTGCAATCATTATGATTGTTTCGTTCAGAGCGCAAAATTCCGTTCCGCTCATAAAGTGTTCCAACTTCGTTCCAATCACGCTCACGATCCAATCACGTTCCGCTCAGATTGTCAATTTCATGATGTTCTTAACTGTAATTGTTTGGATAACCTATGACTAAAAGTGGAAAACATTGTGGCAAAAGGAGAAATTGCTCGTTTTGAGCAATTTCTTCTTTTGTCACTATGTTTTCAAAAAGCCGTTTGCTGCAGAGGGGTCAGAAAGCATCTAAGGGTTAAACTTACTTGTAAAGGCTTTCCATCTTGCCAGCCAATCATATTCTTCCATTCTCCAAAAGATCTTTGCAAATTTGATAGACTGGTTTCCCAAATTCTAACACATCCACCAACATCCACAGTAACCAGTCCATCATTGCTGCAGCCGGTTGTGAGTAAACTAGTATCTGATACTTTGAATAACCAGGATGCATATGGAGATTGCTTTGTGGCACTGAAAAATAAATCATTTCAACAGTTTTTCAACAAGAAACCATTCAAAATGAACATATCCCTTTCCCACATACAAAAAATCTGCAGCATTCACTTTTAAAAACTTTAAAAACATTAAGACAAATGGAAAATCTCTATAAAAGACCACTTGCCATTTTGAATACAGTTGAAAACATTATTTTAAAGGCAAAATGAAAAATTGTTCATGATGAGCATTTTCTCCTGATGATAGTGCTGCACTTTGTGCATCTAGATGTACTTATGCCATATTCACAAACAGTATGGATTCTGGATATCATTAAGTGACACAACAAAGAGAACATGCGATTGAACGACTGATCACTCTCAATAAATGCAATCCTCCCTTGTTAGATAGACACACCCTATTAAAGCAAACAGCAGGATTTCTTAAAGAAGACAATTTCCCGCTAAATCTAAGCATAATATGACACACCAAGTGATCATCTCTTTAAACAACTTAATTCGATGAAATTCCAGGACAGAATTTTATTCAAAAAAGCTATATTTGTCTATAAATCTTTAAAAAGTTTATCTCCCGATTACATTTGTAACATGTTCACAGAAAACAACAAAAAAGTGTCATGCCGGCAATGCAGGCAATACAAAATATGTACTGAATTAGATAGTCACCTTGGAACTGGTATGTAACGGAGCTTGTGATTGATCAGATCTGTTACTTCTAACACACCACTCACACTTCGTTTCTTTTCTGTAACAGATGTAAACAAAATTAATATCAACAACATTTCTATATTGATGGAACTAACAAAACATCTATAGTTAAGTATGTATGTTATCAAATCTGGTCTAAAGTTATGCATCCAATTTTCAAATTGTGTAAGCTGTTTTAATTATCTTTTTATCTTATTGATTAATCGGCTTGAGCTTAGTGCAGCTTTCAATACTATTTCAGTTATCCCACATATAGATGCTTTCTTTCGTCTCTACATCAGACAACTTTTTAGATACATTGTGGCAAAAAGAGAAACTGCTCACTTATAAAGCTTCTTGGCGAACAGAAGGATGCTGATCAATACTTTACAGAAGTAACATAGCTCATACATGTAGTACCTTGAGGGATAACATCATCTGGAGCTTTCCATGATGGCAGAGTTCTGACCACTTGACCGCAGTCAGGTAAATACACGACGGCTTGGGACGGACTTGGGTTACTTGATTTACTGACCAGTCCAAACAGGGGGTCACTAGCGTTGAAATCATCATCTTTAATGGGGTCTCGAGGGCTTTTGTACACTTCTGTTTGGCTCTGTTAAAGAGTGATAAACGGTTAATCTAATAGGAGCCCCTTCATGTAAAAGCAAAGAAATTTGCTTTTATGAAAAGAGTAGATCAGCCTGTGCATCTACACTGTTCATATATTACTTACATAAATTTGTTAGAATATTATGTCAACTTGTGATAGATTCTGATAAGATGGAGCAGGCTGATATGAACCTACACTGTTCAGAATGCAAACTTTTCTATGTTTCCCCATAGATGGTCTCATATGATTTGAATAGTCTTGTAAACAAAGAAGGAAAAATATGTTATATCCAAGACATTGGATGAGTTAATTTGATGAAGAGTTAAAAAGAAGAAAAAAGTATATCACATTTGCAAAATTGGAATCTAAATTTTGATATAGATTTAGAAACATTGTCTGGAAAAAAAGAGGAAATTACTTAATTTGAGCAATAAATCCTTTTTTCACAACGTTTTCAAAAGTCATCTGCAGCATATGGCGTAAGATGTCTGTATATATCCACTTTCCCACACTTTTTGCCTCTATCCAATAATTTAGCTTTCACTAACAGAGTCTTTTCATAATTTTGCCTAGATGTGTTCAAAGTCGTCTGCTGCTGATTTTTTGTAAGTGGGAAAGGGTTAAGTCAATATGAACAAAAACAAAGTTACTTACCGCATCTGGGAATCCACGTAAGATGCTGGCATACGAATCTGGCGTTACCATCACTCGGTTTGAACCTGAAACCTCCTGGCCAAGTGCCGCCGTTAAAGCTTCGTCGGACAAAGGTGTTGTCCTTATTGACTGGAGTCTTAGATTCAAACCTAGAATTGTAAATTAATTCATTGATTTGTGTTTTTAACGCCATTTTCAACAATTTTCGAATCATATCACAGTGGTCAGTACACCTACTCATGTATTTTACAAATGAAGACAAATGAACCAATTTGTTTAACCATTAACTAATTTTGTTTAAACTTATTTATTTTACATCGATTGCGAAACAAGCCTTTGGCTTAGATTAATCACTCTTGATGTCTGCTTCCTGGAGACTTAACCAGTGCTCGCGCCGTTTGTGTGGAAAAATCCCAAAGTCAGGACCCGCTCATCACGGGACTCGAACCAGGGACCTTTGATACGAGAGGCCGACACTCTACCTCTGCACCACTGTCTTCCACAACCATTAACTAATAGCAGATGACTATTGACAAAATTTTGGCAAAAGAAGCAATTGTTCAAAATGAGCAATTTCTCCTTTTGTTAGAATGATTTTAAACCTATTCAATAATTACAATTTCATTAAGAGATATTTTCCAAAAAGAATCCCAGATATTTGACATGACATTCATATAGAAGACAAATTTAAACATTGCATTGTGAAAAAGGGAGAAATTACTTAAAAGCATTTAAAGGTCACAGTGGCCTTTAATCTATTGATATAAAACCAATAAATTCATTGAAAGCCCCACCACAAGGGTTGTTATTCCTACTTCAAACATACAGAGACTTGCAGGGAACCATTTCCCTCATGTAGTTAACATTTCTATACAAATCCCCCCTAACCATGCCATCGATATGGCTTCAGACAGTCGGGCAGATGGATGAACGATATTAAAATCATAAATCTGTCTGCCTATTGTGAGGTACAATATGAGTAAATAAATGATGATGACCAGACTGACTTACTTATATGAACTTCCAAGGGCCGAACATAATGGAATTAAAATGTTGCTCATATCATTCAGGGACACTATATACAGGGATATGAAGCGAATCGATAAGCTCCGTTATCTTCGCCTCGCTGTAAGAAAAGCGGTCATTAGCCGCTCTGGTCATTATCCACTTCGTACATTCATTTCCGCGATGGCTATCGATGTAGATAGACGGATGTTTTATTAAAATTAATAAGTTTAAAAAGGAATAACCGAGAATGTAAGTACATAACATAATTTCTATCTTTTTTTCTTACATTTACGTTAATTTTGAGCTTGTATTTAAACAAAAAATGATAGTTATTGCAACGAGTTTTTGAAGTCGATATTTTCCACAAAATTGTGGTCAAAAAATTCAAAACGAAGAATATAGGCTATGTGGGGGACCGCCATGTGTTCTATATTGCCGTTATAAACACATTTCAATGTTATATTATAAAAGATCATTGGCCAAACTGTGTCCCTATTATTTTAATATAGCTGATGTTTGCCGGAAATTTTCTAGAATTGTTTGTGAAAGCTTGTGAACAAATGCGATGAATTTTAAAAAAGATGACGACCATTTTGTCAAAATAACGAATCGGGGCTTTGCAAAACACCATTTACTGTTCAATGTGGCCTTTGTAAATACATTGAAAGGTCAGATTGTAAAAGTTAAATGATCAATCTTGGTTTAAATTATTTTTACAAATCTGTTGTATGCAATGAAGAATCTAATATTGTCAGAGAAAAAATGATAAAAAATGCGATGAAATTTAACAAAATTGTGGTCAATAAAGTCAAAACGAAGAATATAGGCTATGCGGGGGACCGCCATGTGTTCTATATTGCCGTTATAAACACATTTCAATGTTATATTATAAAAGATCATTGGCCAAACTGTGTCCCTATTATTTTAATATAGCTGATGTTTGCCGGAAATTTTCTAGAATTGTTTGTGAAAACTTGTGAAAAAATGCGATGAATTTTAAAAAAGATGACGGCCATTTTGTCAAAATAACAAATAGGGGCTATGCAAAACATCAATTACTGTTAAATATTGCTGTTATAAACACATTCAAAGGTCAGATTGTAAATGTTAAATGATCAATCTTGGTTTAAATTATTTTACAAACCTGTATGTATTCAATGGAGAATCTAATATTGTCTGAGAAAAAATGCGATGAAATTTTAAAAAAATGGCGGAGATTTAGAAAAATAACGAATCGGGTTTATACAAAACATTATTTGCGGTTCTATATTGCCAATATATATACATTTAAAGGTCAGATTGATAATGTTGAATGATCAATGTTGGTTTAAATTATTTTCACAAACCTGTTGTATGCCGAGATTCACCTAGAATTGTTTGAGAAAAACTGAGAAAAACGCGGATAAATTTTAACAAAGGGCGACCAATTAATGAAAATTATGGGTACCTAGATTTGTGTGTAACTTTCCAACAATTAATTCATGATATAAGGTTTTTAATCAATGAAATATATCCCTGTTTTAACAACGAAGGCAAAGTGTATAATCATTATTCAATGTTAATTTATTTCAGAATGGGCAAACTTCATGGCAGCAGAAGGGGACGAATTGGCAGGAGGCCAAAGAAAACGAAAAACAAATGCACTCCTTTAGCAAAGAAAGCTAGGAAATCAATAATTATATGATATACAGTATAATATTAAAACATTGGTACATGTACATGAATGAATGTATATACGTAACATGTATTAAAATATTGGTATATGAATGAAAGTGAAAGTTAACCCTTTCTCACATAAAACAAATCTGCAGTAGACGACCTAGAACATCATAGACAAAATATCAAAGAACAAGTGTTGAATAAAGTTAAAAACATTGTGACAAAAGGAGCCATTATGAACAATTTCTCCTTTTGTTGTACTGTTTTCAAAAGTCGTGTGCTGCATCCAAAAATGATTGTCAAGATTCTTGAGCATTTTTTTTCCTTTAAAAAAATGGTTTGCCCTTTTTTATTAAATCATAATTACATTTACAATCTTAGATATATTTGCAAAATGAATGGCCAAGTATGAATTCGAATTTGTCTGCTGCAGATGTTTGAATGTCGAGAAGGGTTATTAATAAGAGTTTAATTACCAATTAGCCCATTTCCCTGTATGAACAATGAAAGGGTTATAAAACCAATTAATTAGTATGTAACCAACACATATGGAACACGACAGGAACACGACAGGAAATGATTGCATAATGTTACATAACATAAGTCACCCTGCCATCTGGTCAGTGTGATATTATAGACCTCTTTAGAATTGCATATATTTTATTGTTTTGGGCCACCTCAATCAAGAGATAATCTCATGTTTTCAATAACAATCTGTTTTTCCATCAAACGATTTTTTAATGAAAAAATAATGTATTGTAATAACCAGTTATTGTTTTTATTTTGAAAAGATTAAAATACCACTTGACTAAGACTTCTTGATAAAGAATAAATTATTTTACACAAATTTGAATCTTTTGTCTATATTTTGTGTCCCTGGTTACTGTAAAGAGCGCTAGCAAATCAACGAAAACAGCCGTATTTGCACGCAAGTTACCGTTATCATACGCAAGTGAAGGTCTAATTATCACCAGCTTGCATTGAAATCATTTAAAAAACAAAAGAACGGAGAATATCAAAGCAGACCTCTAAATTTATCTTTTAATATGATAATTATAAGGTCATATTTGGACAGCTTTTTTAACCCATTAGTAAATATCTCTCTTTCGACGTTCTCAAATATCAGGGAGGTACACGCAGTGTCATGAACCCCTAAAACAGCAATTTTTTTTTACTTCGCTTGGAACTTTTAAAAGAATTCGAAGAATCGTGGCAGGTATATATGAAATAAATATGCTGGGAGTCTATATTTTGTGTCCCTGGTTACTGTAAAGAGCGCTAGAAAATCAACGAAAACAGCCGTATTTACACGCAAGTAACCGTTATCATACGCAAGTGAAGGTCGTTATCTATCGGAATGGGTAAATCAAAATGGCCGATACCTGTACGAAGTGAGGCCAACATATTACTGATAAGGCTGATGAAACCGCACGCGTTTCATATCCCTGTAATATAGTGTCCCTGTATCATTGAAGAAAATTATAACTGTTTCCCACATAAAGACACTTTTAGATGTGTAAGCAGCAGATGACTTTCCATCTTTTACCATGATGTTTTCAAAATCTTTTGCAGCGGATTTGTTGTATGTAGGAAAGGGATAAGCTTATAGTATTTAATACTGTCACTGATCTAATCATAATATCAAATTCTTGTTCTTTGAACTTTTTGAAACATAAACATACCATTTCCTTCTTGTATTGGTTGAAGCACAAATCTGTCTCTCTCTTCTCTACTGACCACATATTTCCTGCACATGAAAATTTTAAAATTAATCATTGAAATATTGCTTCTTACTAAGGGCTATTCCAGGAAAAAATGTATAGGAATGGGAGGAGGAAAGACAAGCCATTTTATTTGGTGGGTGCGGGTATTTTTTAATTAAAAAAAATTAAAATTGCCCAAAAAATAATTAAAATTTGATAGGTAGTACCCTAAAAATCACTGGTCATTCCCCTCGGACATTTATTATTGGAAAAGCCCTTACTGTTAACTATGATTGTAACCCTTATCCTAATATGGCAATTTAAGAGTTGTTTGCCCTGAAAACATCGGACGGGAAAATTAAAAATTGTAATATCTGCAAAATTGGTATAACAATTCTGGAACAAAGCCCAAAAGCCTGATAAATAACACAACAGCTTATTTCTCTTTCCCAACCCATTACACCGCCTCTGTGAAGTAATGGTTAGAGCATCAGTCTCAAGGGTGGGAGACCCGGGTTCCATCCCAGGTAGGGCCATACCAATGAATAAAAAAGAAGAGGTTTCTTCTCCTTTGCACTCAGAATAGCAGGGATTATATTGAAACTGAAGTGCTGGTGTCAGGATAAACTTACCAGCAGTACTGGTAATTTGACCCTGGTAATAACTTACCCCTTTCCCACATATAGACGCTTTCTTATGCCTCTGCAGCAGACGGCTTTTGAAAACATCGTGACAAAAGAAGAAATTGCTCAAAATATTTTTCAGTAATCATACTTTCATTTGTAGCGATTTTTCATGTTTTTGACTAAATATTTTGAACGTCGTCTGATGCAGAATTGTTGTAGGTGGGAAAGGGTTAAGTATTGCTGAAAGTGGCGTAAAAACACCAGTCAACCAATAAACCCATAACCTGATTTTATTAGCTGTAAATGTCTTAAATACTAGTTCAGAAAAAAGGAAACTGCCTAATGTTTTGAGCCTTTCCTACTTGCAGATCTGCAGCAGACGAATTGTGAAAACATCGTGACATACAGAGAAATTGCTCATTATGGACATTTTCCCATTTTGACACAATGTTTAAAAATCGATTCAATAATTTTATTTTCAATTTTTCCCTTTCCCAATTGCAGACACTAGTTTTCTAGGAATTTTCTTGGAGCATAAATTGTTTGAACGTAGAAAAAGCTCTGGAACTGACCTGTTAGTTTTAGCCTCTGTGACGATCCATTTGTTAACCTCCGTCTGATGAACATCATGAATGTGTAATGGTAGGGAGACTGTTTGGGTAATACCTTCTAGTAAGCCAAGAACCTCCAGAAAATCACTGGGGAAATAATATATGTTTTTTATCACATAAAGCCTTCTCTGGGTAGTCATAATCCAAATAACATAAATACCATATGGCACTTCTGGTTTGGTTTCCAGTCTTACGCTCAAGTCTTTTTTACAACGCGGAAACCAAACTAGGAAAATGATGTCACGTCAGCGGTTTGACATTATGAAGTTTGTCACTGTGGTGCCAAAACTGGCAAATTTATAGTACATTTTTTTTAAATACGCCTCATAAATCATTTTCTGTGATAAATAGAATATCTCATTTGTGTTTAACTTATTATCACTTTTAATTTTTTTTTTTTAACTAAGCTGAATAGAATATGATCTAGCCAAGGCTCACGACAAATCATCTTAGTAAACTCATTTAAAAAAGTGATAATAAATAAACACTCATAAAAACACTCATATTCATCACATATTTTTCAGTGGAATAAAACCTTTATATAACTTAAATAGAAAAAATTGATGAGCGACCATCAAGTTAAACTTTAATCTCAATGTTGTCTATTAAAAATCACATTTCAAATCTTTAACTCAAAATCACATTTCATATCTTTTACTCAAAATCACATTTCAAATCTTTTACTCAAAATCACATTTCAAATCTTTAACTCAAAATCACATTTCATATCTTTTACTCAAAATCACATTTCAATTTTTTTTATTTCTTTCAAAATCACGCTTCAAATCTTTTACTCAAAATCACATTTCAAACCTTTTACTCAAAATCAAATTTCAAATCTTTTACTCAAAATCACATTTCAAATCTTTTACTCAAAATCACATTTCAAACCTTTTACTCAAAATCAAATTTCAAATCTTTTACTCAAAATCACATTTCAAATCTTTTACTCAAAATCACATTTCAAATCTTTTACTCAAAATCACATTTCAACTTTTTAACATCTAACATAATTTTCCAAAACATATTTTTTTTCAAATCTGACTACACTGAAAAATATCCTACAGGTATGGTATTATTGATTTAACATTAACTTACCTATTTTTCTCATAAAATATCACAGTTCCATAATTATCAGGGGCCATTAGGGGACACATTCTGTAAGGGCTCTGTAAAGGAAAATTAGAATAGAAAAATAGTTAAGCCTTTTTGTTACATATTAGGACATTTTATGTGGAACTTATTTAAAAACAAGATGTGTTTGTGAAACACTGATGCCCCCCAATGGCAACATCTTGGTCAAAGGTCAAGGTCGCCAGGTCAAAAATGTTGGTACTGACAGAAAGGTCATGTCACAAGTAATACACATGTGAAATATGGTAGCCGTACCTGTTATGGTTGAAAAGTAGTGGTCAAGGTTAAAGTTTTTTTCGAGAATGGCAACATCTAGGTCAAAGGTCAAGGTCGCAAGGTGAAAATTTTTGGTACTGACAGAAAGGTCATGTCACAAGATATACACATGTTAAAAAATAGTGGTCAAGGTTAAAGGTTTTTTTCGAGAATGGCAATATCTAGGTCAAAGGTCAAGGTCGCAAGGTGAAAATTTTGGTAGTGACAGAAAGGTCATGTCACAAGGTATACACATGTGAAATATGGTAGCCGTACCTGTTATGGTTCAAAAGTAGTCGTCAAGGTTAAAGTTTTTATCGAGAATGGCAACATCTAGGTCAAAGGTCAAGGTCGCAAGGTGAAAAAGTTTGGTACTGACAGAAAGGTCATGTCACAAGGTATACACATGTGAAATATGGTAGCCTTACCTGTTATGGTTCAAAAGAAGTGGGGAAGGTTAAAAAAAAAATTGAGAATGGCAACATCTAGGTCAAAGGTCAACGTCGCAAGGTCAAAAATGTTGGTACTGACAGAAAGGTCATGTCACAAGGAATACACATGTAAAATATGGTAGCCGTATCTGTTATGGTTCAAAAGAAATGGCCAAGGTTCATTTTTTTTTCGAGAATGGCAACATCTAGGTCAAAGGTCAAGGTCGCAAGGTCAAACATTTTGGTACTGACAGAAAGGTAATGTCACAAGGAATACACATGTGAAATATGGTAGCCGTACCTGTTATGGTTCAAAAGAATTGGTCAAGGTTAAAGTTTTTTTCGTGCAGACAGGCCAAAAACTACATCTAGGTCAAAGGTCAAGGTCGCAAGGTCAAAAATGTTGGAACTGACAGAAAGGTCATGTCACAAGGAATACACATGTGAAATATGGTAGCCGTACCTGTTATGGTTCAAATGTAGTGGTCAAGGTTAAAGTTTTTTTTGTGCAGACAGACAGACAGACGTGCAGACGTGCAGACGTGCAGACAGACAGGCCAAAAACTATATGCCCCCCGAATCGGAGATTCCGGGGGGGGCATAAAAACCTGGATCAAATTCCTTACTTATCACTAAGTAATACTTAAATACTTAAAAGCATATTTCATCATTTTTGTTTCCCTAATATTTCACAAAACATGAACGGTGGAATGTATTTCAGTAAATGACTCAGTTGAGATAAACAGTTAGTGTTCTGACTAACAACACCTGTAAATAAATGAAATCTTTTGACATATTTATTAGGAAAACAAAAATGATGAAATACGATTTTAAGAATTGAAGTATTACTTAGTGTTAAGTGTTGTTGGTGGAATTGGGGCCTGGTCTTGCTTTAGGGGTATACAGATGTGATAAAGGAATAAACAAGAGCTGTCAGAGGACAGCATGCTCCACTTTTTCGTGCTTGCCAATAAAACAAAACTATTTTGGGTGGTACAGAAAACATAAGTTATTACTTTATCAAACTATTTATAAGCAAAGTACTTTATAAGTCATTAAAGGGTCCTAATTCTTACAAAAACCTTCAATGAATTATGCACTATTGGCTGTTAGTGGAGGTATTGATGGTAAAAAGATATTGTAAGTGTTTATAAGCTATATCTCTAATGGTTTTGCAAAAAAGTGGGGTGGTACGAAAAACTTAACCAAAATTCTAAGTGGATAAAGGGTCATAATTCTTACAAAAACATAGACAGGGTTATGAACTCTTGTCTGTTGATGGATGTAATGATGGTGAATAAGTGTTGTAAGTTTCAAAGCAATATCTGTAATGGTTTTGAAAAAAAGTGAATTGGTACAAAAAAATTAACCAAAAGTCTATGTCAAAAAGGGCCATAATTCTTACAAAAACCTTGACAGAGTTATGTACTCTTGTCTGTTGATTGAGGTTATGATGGTGAATAAGTGTTGTAAGTTTAAAAGCAATATCTGTAATGGTTTTGACAAAAAATGAAATTGGAACAAAAAACTTAACCAAAATTATGTTTATATGTCTGCATCGGATGCGTCACAGTGCGCTTGCAAGAGGGAAAGGGTTATTTCTATTTGAATTTTGCGTTGAAACTCATGTAACATTTTGTAGCACCTAAATAAACCTCTAAACATTTAATGGTTAAAGTGGTTTAACCCTAAAAAGGGCCATAATTCTTAAAAAAAACCTGGACAGAATTATGTACTCTTGTCTGTTGATGGAGGTAATGATAGTGAAAAAGTGTTGTTAGTTTCGAAGCAATATCTGTTATGGTTTTGACAAAAAAGTGAATTGGAACAAAAAACTTAACCAAAATTCTAAGTTAAAAAAAAGGGCTATAATTCTTACAAAAACCTTGACAGAGTTATGTACTCTTGTCTGTCCATGGAGGTAATGATGGTCAATAAGTATTGTAAGTGTATAAGCTAGCTATATCTCTAATGGTTTTGCAAAAAAGTGGGGTGGTACGAAAAACTTATCCAAAATTCTATGTGGAAAAAGGGCCATAATTCTTACAAAAACATAGACAGAGTTATGTACTCTTGTCTGTTGATTGATGAAATGATGGTGAATAAGTGTTGTAAGTTTTAAAGCAATATCTGTAATGGTTTTGAAAAAAAGTGAATTGGTACAAAACAATTAAACAAAAGTCTATGTCAAAAAGGGCCATAATTTTTACAAAAACCTTGACAGAGTTATGTACTCTTGTCTGTTGATGGAGGTTATGAAGGTGAATAGGTGTTGTAAGTTTCAAAGCAATATCTGTAATGGTTTTGACAAAAATGGAATTGGTACAAAAATCTTAACCAAAATTCTAAGTTGAAAAAGGGCCATAAATCTTACAGAAACCTTGACAGAGTTCTGTACTCTTGTCTGTTGATGGAGGTAATGATGGTAAATAAGTATTGTAAGTGTATAAGCTATATCTCTAATGGTTTTGCAAAAAAAGTGGGGTGGTACGAAAATTTAACCAAAATTCTAAGTGGAAAAAGGGCCATAACTCTTACAAAAACATGGACCTAGTTATGTTCTCTTGTCTGTTGATGGATGTAATGATGATGAATAAGTGTTGTAAGTTTCAAAGCAATATCTGTAATCGTTTTGAAAAAAAGTGAATTGGTACAAAAAACTTAACAAACAGTCTATGTCAAAAAGGGCCATAATTCTTACAAAAACCTTGACAGAGTTATGTTCTCCAGTCTGTTGATTGAGGTTATGATGGTGAATAAGTGTTGTAAGTTTCAAAGCAATATCTGTAATGTTTTTGACAGAAAATGGAATTGGTATAAAAAACTTAATCAAAATTCTAATTTGAAAAAGGGCCATAATTCTTACAAAAACTTTGACAGAGTTATGTACTCTTGTCTGTTGATGAAGTTAATGATGGTGAATAAGTGTTGTAAGTTTCAAAACAATATCTGTAATGGTTTTGACAAAAAAGTGAATTGGTACAAAAACCTTAACCAAGGTGTGACACCAATTCCGACGTCGGGGCGAGTAGAATAGCTAGCCTTTTTTTTGAAAAGTCGAGCTAAAAAGAAGATAATAAATAACTATTAACTGTATTTGATACTTACAGACTTAGTAGCAGTTGGGGAAGGAAACACTCTTCTCTCAGGCGCTGTTTGAGGTAGTGTATCAGTTATCATTCGTGACAATTCTCCTGTCTCAAAATTCACCATCAGAATTGTATTTGTCTGAAATTAATTAAGAAACAAAATTGTGCAAGACAACAGTTCTGTTACAAGTATGTTATCTAGACAATTATCTTAACTGTTTAACCAATATGTTTAAGTGGATTATAATTTGAAAACAAAATTTTGATTTTGTGTTTGAAACAATCTGACCAATGACACTTATCATTTGTTTCTAGCAATATCGTAATTTCATTTAATTTTTTCCAAAATCACCTGTAGACACATTTTGACGCATCTGCAGCAGATGACTTTTGAAAATATTGCTTTTATCACTATATTTTCAAAACACATCTCTCCATTGGGAAAGAATAAAGTATGAAAGACGTAATATTTTCAAATACACATGTCAATTAAAAGAAATAAAAGAACGCTGCGGAGTGAACGCCAACACTTGTCTGTTTTTTTCGAAAAGGGGCATTACAGATTAATTATATAAGCCAGAGTTATGTGACTTGGAATAGACATGCATATTGTGCCTAAGAACTTGTGTACATAGATTCGATTGAAAATGTTGAATTGTTTTAGAATTATGAGGTAAGGTTAAAGTTTTGTTACGACGAAGACATAGACGCAGACTACGATGCCAAGGGTATAACAAAGGCCAGACTATATTTCTTCTAAAAAGAGACAAGATAAAAAAAAGATTTTGAGAAAAGCATACCACTTCTTCATGTAAAAGCACACAGTCATCCAGTGGTGCAGCAAGAGGGGCAATCTTAATGTAGGGTCGGAAGGACCCACTTGTAGTTGGAAATACATCATACATGTCCATGAAATTGGCTGTCAATGATCGTGGACTCATGGAATATAAACCCACAGGATTGGCTGTTCCAATGTGAATGATGTCTGACTTGTTGTGACCAGGACTTCTATTGGCAGCTGTACAAAAGTTAATGACACATACAGTATGTTAGAAAATGACTAGATAAGAAGGTGTACACTGGTCTTATCCTGCTTATATTTCTGTTATGACTCAACCAAACACTAGGTTGTGGGTACTCAAAAGAATCGTCTCAGTGAGATGGTTTTTTGATTTTCCCCAATATAGGGTTTCAGTAACAAATGAAGGTTATAGAATTTAAAATACACAACTTATCAGATACTTTTACTCCATAGACTCATTACCAGATTAATCCTTCATCTGACTTTCGGGGAGATTTAACCCTTTTCCCACATACAACAAATCTGCAGCAGACAACTTAAAAAAACATACAGGGAAATACATGGAAAGTCTATCAAAGTGAATGTATTATTTGTGCCTGCAAGTTGGAAAGACCAATAATGAAAATATACTTATTGAACAGAGTTTAAAACATTGTGGCAAAAGGGGAAATTAGTCATCATGAGCAATTTCTCCTTATGCCACAATGTTTTCACAAAGTCATCTGCCAGTAGGAAGAGTTAAAACAATTGAACACTATATTACAAATCAGACTTCCAATTTCAAAGATGTTAAAAGGTAAGATGTTAACTATGTAGTTAGCAAGATGTAGTTACATGTATAAGCATTTTCCATGAAGCCCAAGAATTCTGCTTTAAAAACAAGAGGGCCATGATGGCCCTGGAATCGCTCTACTGATTTTTTTCCCCTTCACTTTAGCTATATAAGCCCCGCCCCCTGGCAGCCATAGTTTCCGACCAATCAACTTGGCTTGAAGGAATCTGATAGAGGGTCACCCTAGGAACATTTCTACAAAATTATTTGAAAATCGGCCTGACACTTTTGGAGGAGAAGATTTTTTAAGTTTTCACTATAGCCATATAATGCAAAATAGCCCTGCCCACTGGTGGCCATGTTTTTTGACCAATCAACATGGTTTGAAGGAATCTGAAAGTAGGTCATCCAAGGAACATTTCTACAAAATTATTTGAAAATCGGCTTGACACTTTCGGAGAATAAGTTTTCACTATAGCCATATAAGGCAAAATAGCCCCGCCCCCCTGGCAGCCATGTTTTTCGACCAATCAACTTGGCTTAAAGGAATCTGATAGAGGGTCATCCAAGGAACATTTCTACAAAATTATTTGAAAATCGGCCAGACACTTTCGGAGGAGAAGATTTTTTAAATTTTCACTTTAGCCATATAAGGCAAAATAGCCCCCCCCCCCCCCCCCCCCCCCCCTGGCGGCCATGTTTTTTGACCAATCAACATGGCTTGAAGGAATCTAATAGAGGGTCATCCAAGGAGCATTTCAACAAAATTATTTGAAAATCTGCCAACCAGTTTGGGAGGAGAAGATTTTTTAAGTTTTCACTATAGCCATATAAGGCAAAATAGCCCTGCCAACTGGCGGCCATGTTTTTCGACCAATCAACATGGCTTGAAGGAATCTGATAGTGGGTCACTTAAGGAACATTTCTACAAAATTATTTGAAAATCGGCCCGACACTTTCGGAGGAGAAGATTTTTTAAGTTTTCACTTTAGCCATATAAGGCAAAATAGCCCCGCCCCCCCTGGCGGCCATGTTTTTCGACCAATCAACATGGCTTGAAGGAATCTCATAGAGGGTCATCCAAGGAACATTTCCTCATAATTATTTGAAAATCTGCCAACCAGTTTTGAATTTTGAAGTTTTTTTCGTTTCATTGCCATGGAAACCAGAATTTTACATGGATCCCAAATTTTTTAAGGAATTCTGGTGAGGACATTGAGAGGATGCTTTCAGTGAAGTTTCATCCCAGTTGACCCACTAGTTACAGAGAAAATGTTGACGGACGACGGACATAGGGCGATCACAATAACTCACCTTGAGCACTTTGTGCACAGGTGAGCTAAAAAGGTTGATTTTTAAGTGTTTTAAGCTGCTTTCAACAATTTTTCAGTAATATCACTGCATTTCCTGGGTAAGTTACCAGTACTTATTTAGGTAACATGAGTGCTGCAAGCAAAGGCCAATGCTCATCTGCTTTTATCCAAGTCGAAAAAGGGACATTACTGAATAATTATTTAAGCCAGAGTGATTTGATTTGGTATAGACATGCATATTATTCCTTGGACCATGTGTACCAAGTTTCATTTGAAAATGTTGAATGGTTTTAGAGTTATGAGGTAAGGTTAAAAATGTGTGACTACAAAGTAAAGCCGACGATGCTGACAACAATGACGTCAAGGGTATGACAATACCCTGTTTTTTTTATAGAAAAACAGAGGAGCACTCTCTCCTTGTCCACAAATTTGTCAAGAGTTGTTTTCTATTGAGTCATTAAAAACATCTGTATTAGGGAAAGGGGTTAATGATTTATCTAAATACAATTTTGACGCTTACCTTTTGTTACACTGATGTCACAAATGATGTTAGTATCATGCATGGGAATCTGCCAGAAAGCTTCTTGCTCTGTGAACCGGTCAGCCCTCGCCTCAGTACGATCTAAAGCTAATGTTTCTACTCGTACAGTAACAGGGCCCTGTAAAATATTTGTTGTTAAATATTAGATATGATAATCTCAAGGTTTTTTTAATTTGCCTTTATCCAACTGTACATCAGCTTTATACTTCAGAATAGCAAGAATGTTTGAAAGTCAGGAACTTAAGATGATTACAAGTAGGAATACTTGTTGGTACAACATTAACCCTTTCCCATATACAGATGCATCTTCAGAAAACGCCCTTTGTCAAAATTTGTCAAAAGAATAAATTGATCATAATGAGCAATTTCTCCTTTTGCCACAGCATTTTCAACTTCATTAAATAATTTTACTTTCAACTATAGAGAATTTGTTTAACCAATCTAAAATTACCAAGATGTTTTCAATTGTCTGCTACAGATTTGTTGTGGGAAAGAGTTAAACAAATATGAATTGTAAATTTGTTAGTGATGAAATTATAACCAAACATCACACATCTTGATCCTTTCCCACATACAACAAATCTGCAGTAGACGACTTCAAAAACATCTGGACAAAAATATGGAAAATCTCAATAAATTAAAGTATAATCATTGCAAAGTTGAAAACTTTGTGGCAAGAGGAGAAATTGGATCATTTGTGTAATTTCTTCTTTTGTCACAAATGTTTTCAATAACCATCTGCTGCAGATAGGTCAAAATGAATCTGCAGGTGGGAAAGGTTTAATTAATAATATCTTTAAGTTATCTTACCTTAGTTTCAATTCTCTTGGTTTCAGTAGGTAATGCCATCAAAGCTGTTTTTTGCCTCTCTCCTTGTACCATCATCTCCCAGTGACCAACTTTCTCAATCTTAGGTAATGGGTATCTGAAATTATTCAACCCATTCCCTCATACGACAATTCTGCAGCAGACGACTTTGAACATATTTTGACAAAAAATAGAAAATCTCTATAATTGAATGGATTACCTATGACTAAAAGTGGAAAATACTTTTTGTTTTGAGCAATTTCTTCTTTTGTCACTATGTTTTCAAAAAGCCATCTGCTGCAGAGGCGTCAGAAAGCGTCTATATGATGGAAAGGGTTCATTAAACCCATGCCCACATATGACAATTCTGTAGATCACTTTGAAAATAGCTAGGCAAACATAGGGAAATCTCTATGGATGTAAATACAATGTATAATTATTTAAGTGTCAAAAGGATTTGGATTTAAGATGAATTACTCTTCATGAGCCATTTCTCCATTTGTCTGTGGCAGATGTGTGATAATGTGTATGCATATGGAATTGAGTAAAACTGTTTATCTAATACAGACAACATTTAAGCAGCAGAAGACTTTTAAAAACATTGAGCAACAAGATGTGTTTGTGAAACACTGATGCCCCCGAATGGCAACATCTAGGTCAAAGGTCAAGGTCGCAAGGTCAAATATGTTGGTACTGACAGAAAGGTCATGTCACAAGGAATACACATGTGAAATATGGTAGCCGTACCTGTTATGGTTCAAAAGTAGTGGTCAAGGTTAGTTTTTTTCGAGAATGGCAACATCAAGGTCAAAGGTCAAGGTCGCAAGGTCAAATATTTTGGTACTGACAGAAAGGTCATGTCACAAGGTATACACTATATGGTAGCCGTACCTGTTATGGTTCAAAAGAAGTGGTCAAGGTTAAAGTTTTTTTCAAGAATGGCAACATCTAGGTCAAAGGTCAAGGTCGCAAGGTCAAAAGTTTTTTTCGTGCAGACAGACAGGCCAAAAACTAGATGCCCACCGAATCGGCGATTCCGGGGGCATAAAAAGTAGAAATTGCTTTTAAACAAGCAAATTTCTCCTTTTTTTCGGAAATGAAATTGCAATTTCTATTTACAGATATGATGCTGTTTGTTTTCCTCTGATGTTTACAAACCAGACTACTCTAAACTCTTTAAGCCTTTCCCATACAGATGACTTAGAAATAATCTAGGCAAAAGTATCGAAAATCTCTACAAATGAAAACCAAAGGCACATTCTTGTGAAAATATGTAGGACCAGCAGTTATATACAAGATTTGTGTGGGCAGACAGATGGATGACAGACATTTAGTGATAATAATCAGCCAGTTGAGCAAAAAACAGCATCTTTAGAGTCTAAATAGACAGTGAAGAAAACAATGTTGAACAGAGAAATATAATATTGTTGCACATTTTCAGCACTTTCTTCTATTTCCAAAAGTCACCAACTGCAAAGGCATCAAAGGCCATGTGGCAACAATCAAACCAACATATAAAACCTCAACACTGCAAACTCTTGCTTCATAAATTCAGAAAGATATATTTCAACTGTCACAGAATAAGCCCTTTCAAAATTTAACTTAGCTTAATTTCTAAAGTTGACACTTTCCTACTTGTCAACACATTTTGATGAAGATGTAGTAGGCGACTTTTGAAAACATTGTAGCAAAACGAGAAATTGCTAATAATGATAAATTTTTCCATTTGTCTCAATGCTTTCTTTCCTGTTCAATAATAATGCATGCACACATTTCAAGAAACTTTCTATAATTTTTCCAAGATGTCCTTTGCTGCAGATTGGTTTCATGTGGGAAATGATTAAGAGGTCACAACTCCAGGTGCAATGGCAATGAATGATCTCTCTGGACATGCCCATTAACCCTTTCCCTCATACGACAATTCTGCAGCAGACAACTTTGAATATATTTTGTCCAAGAATAGAAAATCTCTATAACTGAATGGATAACCAATGACTATAAGTGGAAAATATCGTGACAAAAGGAGAAATTGCTCATCATGAGCAATTTCTTCTTTTACCACATTGTTTTCAAAAGTCATCTGTTTCAGAAAGTGTCTGTATGAGGAAAAGGGTTAAAAATGTTACCAAGTTTGGTCATGCTTGAATAACTATTGTTGCAGTAAGTGAAAGCACAAAGATATTCTAGCCAAACGTGGCATAGTAATGTGCCAACAATGACAGTGACACTGGCTTTCAAACCTGGTTAACTTGGCGAAGATGTTACAACTATTTATTTTTTAATGCTAAACGAAGAGATACTTAGTTCTATCAGTGAGATATAATCCATATCACCCACACTGTGAGTGATATAGGTACAGTTAAGAACATCATGAAATTGACAATCTGAGCGGAACGTGATTGGATCGTGAGCATGATTGGAACAAAGTTTGAACGCTTTATGAGCGGAACGGAATTTTGCGCTCTGAACGAAACAATCAAAATGATTGCAAAAATCCAATCATTCGCTCATTGAACGGTTGCAACAACTATCCAATAATTATTTTACGAAACTATTTTATTAAAAGTCATATTTGTATACTAAACTTTTGTTTTATAAGACACTCAAGTATCCGATTGAATTAGAACGTAACAAATATTATTAATATGATCATTTTCGTAATACGATTTGCTGCTAACGATTGTGCTGAAAAAACTCTAGATCGTTTGTTGATATTTAGGGTTAAGTAAAAAAAAATATGAACGAAACGAAATTAAATCGGATTTTGATCGAAGAAAAAGCGTTCCGAGTGAGCGTAAAAAATCGCTCAATCTGAACGGAACAGAAAAAAGCAATCACAATGTTATGAATGAGTGAACGCTTTGAGAGCGGATTGGAACGTGAGCGGAGTGGAACGAAACGGAGCGTGAACGGTAAATTTGTCAATTTCAAGATGTTCTTAACTGTATGACGTCAAAGGGACTAATGTTATGACGTCAAACGTATTATTTTTTCGTCATCAATTATCATTAAATAAAAAGAAAATTTGTTTGTTTTGAGTGTATATGGAATATATTTCAACTCAAAGTGATACAATTTTAACATTTTCAATTGTATCACTTCTCAATGAGATATATTCCATATCCACTCAAAACAAACAAATATCCTCTATATATCATATGTGTTTGGTGAAGAGTATATGATATTTACGCAGCAGAAAATTTTTGGAAATATTCTAGTATAAGGAGAAGTTTGTTTTATGCAAATCTCTTATTTTGCTACAATATGTTGTGTGTTCATACTTCTGATTTTCAAAATGAGACATTTTTTTGTGGAATGATTTAAAGACTGACAACTAAAGCTAGCATATCAGGGGATTGATTGATTGGGATTTAACGCCATTTTCACCAATTCTCAGTCATATCACAGTGGCCAGTTCATTCAACCAATGGAAAATGGATAATTGAACAGATAACCTATGACCAAAAGTGGAAAACATTGTGTCAAAAGAAGAAATTGCTTCTTTTGTCACTATGTTTTCAAAAAGCCGTCTGCTGCAGAGGCGTCAGAAAGCGTCTATATGAGGGAAAGGGATAAGAATACTTCTTGTTGCAATGACCTTTGTCAAACATCGAAAAAAATGGTGGTGAAATGGGGTTCAAACTCTTAACCCCTGGTTATCGAAACATATTAGGGAAAAGGTGGATGCATAAATATGGTCTGTTTCTTTTATTTCTTGATGGATAATAAATCTTATTTTAAAGTTTTTCAATTAATTCTTCTGTTTTGTTTTAGAAACATTTTCATACCAATCAGTTTATAACATAGGTTTCAAGTAAAAAATAACAAACATATTGGCTTTAATTTTAATGTACTTTTTATTAAATTATTTTGTATCTATTATAAAAATATCATCCATCAAATAAATATATAAGAAACAGTAATAATGAATAAAAATGTTCATGAACATGTATTCACATCATGTATATGCACTTAAATATTTTCCTAGTTATAAAATAAAATGGTTTAACAGCTATGATACTTTAAAGACATCAGTTGAAAACAGATTGAATACAGTATTGAAAATGAAGAATAATGCTAATTCTAAGTAAATTTCTCCTTTTACCATAATATATTCAAAAGTTGTTTTCTGCAATGGTGTTTTAAGTCTCATGAGGTTTTCAAATTCAACATGTGCTTTAACTCTTTCCAACATACAACAAATCTGCAGCAGACGACTTCAAAAACATATAGGTAAAGACATGAACAATCTCCACAATTATAAAATAGAGTTGAAAACAATGTGGCAACAGAGGAGAAATTGCTCAAAACGAGCAGTTTCTCCTTTTGTCACAATGTTTTCCACATTTTTCAGTGAATATACCCTCATTTATAGGAATTTTCCACATTTTTATTTATATAATCACAAAGTTGTCTGCTGCAGATTTGCTGTATGTCGGTAAGGGCTGAAAAGGTATTTTAAAAAGTATCATGATGTTTTCAAATGCATTATTTGCTATAAATTTAACATATATGAGCCGTCCTACGAGAAAACCAACATTATGGTCTCTGCGGAATGTATCGACCCAGATCAGCCTGCGCAATCCACGCAGGCTAATTTGGGCCAACACATTCCGTACTAAGGGGATAGAGGTATAGAGTAATGAGGTATATTGTAATGATTCCTGAAACAGAAAATCCACAGGCGAAAAGTGTCTGCCCGGGTTAGCCTGCGCAGCATGCTAAGGCTGATCCGGATAAATACTTTTAGTTTATGCACTTCCTAATCACAATGTTCTTAAATGCCATCATTCGGCTGTAGAAGCATAAAATGGTTTCATAACAGAGAATTACAAAATACTACCTTTGAAACCTCCAGATATGGGATTTCTCGATATTCTCTAATGTTTCAACCACTATGAAACATTATACTTCTAATTCTCCGGAAAATCTTTGAGCAGTCTTTTATTTAAAAGCAGATCATTTTAAGTACCGATATATGAACTAAGTTCATACTCTTCTCCGATGTTTGTCTTTATTTCATACATAATTTATTAACCCTTTCCACATACAGAAGCATTCTGAAGTCTATTATGCAGACGAATATTAAAAACATTTTGGCAAAAGTAGAAATTGCTCATAGTCAATATTCATACTTTCATTTACCGAGATTTTTAATATTTTTACTCTGATGTCTTCAAAGTCGTCTCCTGCAGATTGGCTGTATGTGGGATATGGTTAAAAAAGAAAAGAGGCATGTCACATGTAAATGACTTTTGGGACACTTGTTTTGTTTTTCTAAATGATGATTTAAATGCTTTCAACAATGTGTCAGTTTTATCACAGCACTTCATGGATTAATTACTTATACTGCTAGAAAGCTTAAACTGACACCAGTGCATCAGTCGTAATGCTTTGTGACCAGTCAAAAATCCAGATCAGCTTTTACATCCATGCAATCTGATCAGGATATTCTGTGTTTGCCTTTCCCATGTAACCATCTTGTGAGTCTATAAAGCGAGACATAGATAAACCCTTTCCCACATGCAAAAAATCTACTGCAGATGATATTGATAACAATCTTGGCAAAAATATGAACAATGTCTGCAAATGTAAGTATAATAATTGAAACATTGATACATAGCAAAAGGAGAAATTGCTCCTCATGAGTAATTTCTCCTTTGCCACAATGTTTTCAAATGTTGTCTGCCGCTGAGGCGTCAGAAAGCGTCTGTATGTTATTGGAAAGCCTTAAGGGGTCCTTGATACAATTTGGTAAAAATTGCTATTCAAAACCTCTAATAGTCAATTTATTTTCAACACAGCTTAAATGATGAATGTTAGCCGTCATATCACACAACCCCTTGATGACAATATGTGATGCTTACTCTTTTGCTAGCTGAACACTGTCTGGACTGGCCCCTAATGGGATCCCATGTTTCTGCATGGTGGTTATAAGGGTCTCCTGCAGTTCCTTATTGTAAAGATCAAAATCAAACACATTCTTCACTACCGATGTCAGCCCTTCATCCGGGTATTGCTGAAATAATACAAAATAGGATTCACTTTTAACCCTTTCCCATGTGTTGACCCAATTTGATGCATCTGCTGCAGACGACTTTTTGTAAACATTGCGAGAAAAGGCGAAATTGAAAACATGTAGCAAAAGGAGAAATTGCTCCTTTTACTACAATGTTTTCAACTCTTTTCAACAATTAAACTTTCACTCACAGCATTTTCCATTATGTTTGCCTTTATGTTTCTGCTGCAGATTTGTGGGAAAGGGTTAAATATGTTTGACGTAGGTGTCTATTGTTGTCTGTATCTGGGTAAAATCACTCAGAGAAAAGTGGAAAAGTGGAAAAAATGAATTACAAGAGTAGTGACAGGAACACACGTGTTGCCTGCCATTAAGTGATATTTTTTATTTTGATGTACAGACTTTTAATCAAATGGCAGATTACTCATCCCTATGCGTCTAGATATTGAAGGCAGGTGACACAACTTAATTAGAGCAATTGTGTTGTTTTACCACAGTTATTCGAAATTTAAGTGGAATTCAAGGAAAAACCAGACAAGTACAAAGTAAATGGCTTACAAAATCTGAAAAATTAGCTTGTAACACCATGGTACTGGAAACATGGAATCTGACCATGCTCCTCTGTTTTAATTGAACATAAACATCACATGTTTATTCAAAATAAAAATTAGAGTGATCTGCATTGAAATATTTGTTATGCCTTGGGAATCGAGAGTTTAGTCTTTATATTTAACTTTGTTTTCCCACAGTGTATTAGAAAGTTATCTCAGGTGATCTCAGGTGATCAGTGTACCATGTTCACATAGATAATTAACACATTAAAATGTCCACCTACCTGTAAATGCTTGACCATGTTCACAACTTCTCTTGTAGAATACGGATAAGCTATCAGTCCTTGGTCAGCCATGTTTCTCAAATCACCGAAAGCTAGCACTAGTTTTTCCAAAGTAGCTTCTGGTACATTTGGCCCATACTGGCGTAACATTGACATTTCTGAGGCTTTATCTGGGTTGTCTATTGCATGGCAGCTGAATATATCACCTAAAATACAGGATATTACATTAGTATGTCAAATGATAAAAATATGTCAGGTGGCACCAACAGATTGAATGTTTTGATGTTTTATGCCGCTTTCAACAATTTTTCAATAATATCACAGCGTTTCCTGGGTAAGTTACCAGTACTACTGGTCCATATATCCAGACACCAGCGAGTCAGTTGTAATGCTAACACCGCAACCCTGAGCACTTAGGACGGCATCCATTACCCCCATTTTTAAAGTATTCGGAATGACAACCATGCACACAGACTCAACGCGGACACTCTACATCTACACCACCTAGGCGGTGCATGATCAATAGAAAAAGGTTTTCTATTACATGGCAACTGAATATGCCATCTAAAAGGGATCACACAGGATAAAATATCAGCAATTTTATTGATAAAAATATGAAGAAAAGATTTTCTTCTGGATGGCAACTGAACATGTATCACCTAAAACATAGGTATAGTGAATGTATGATATAACTCATTCATACAGAGTGGCTACTTTTATTTCATGAAACTACTGCAAACAATTAACCCTTTCCCTCATATAGACACTTTCTGACGCCTCTGCAGCAGACAGCTTTTTGAAAACATAGTGACAAAAGAAGAAATTGCTCAAAGCGAACAATGTCTCCTTTTGCCACAATGTTTTTTCCACTTTTAGTCATAGGTTATCCATTCAATCTTAGAGATTTTCTATTTTTTGTCAAAATATGTTCAAAGTCGTCTGCTGCAGAATTGTCGTATGAGGGAAAGGGTTTAATACTACTACCTAACTGTAACAACTAACAATGACCATTTGCTAGAATGCATTATACATGATATGTAGGTGGTGCATGTGTATGCAGTATTATTCAGAGGGTGTGGTTCATCAGGCATTGATATCATATTACAGACTGATTCAAATCAGATGCTCAGATCAGGAAGAATGAACAGATCTTTGAACCAAAATATCTCTCATATGACTAAATTCCCTCAATTCCACATTCTTTTGAGTATTAAACCACAACATAGGTTTTGATCAGATCTGATTTTTCCCATGTACAATAAATCTTTAGCAGATGACTTTGAAAACATCAAGGCAAAAATGTGAAGAAGCAACATAAATGACAGTACATGTATATTTATTGCCTATCACAAGCTATTTTTCCTTTTGTCAAATTGTTTTTAAAGTTGTCTGCTGCAGATGTGTCCAAATGCATCACAAAACTTGAAATATATAATGAAATATATGAGAGGTGCTGATGGAAGACCTACCTTGGGGCATTTGCAATCAGTGTAGAGAAAAATCAACCCATGCATCTTTGCAGTCTGATCTGGCACTTCACTGCTTACCAATTAAGTCTAAGAGACTTTCAAAAATGACTTATAAACTTTCGAGCATTTGAATCCGATTGTTTGAAAATGTCTTGGCAAAAACGTGAAAAATCCCCATAAATTAGACTTATAATATTAATTATATACGGTTGAAAACATTGTGGCAAAAAGAGAAATGGCTAATCATGAGCCCTTTCTCCTTTTGTCACAATGTCTTTAGAGATGCATCTGCAGGTGGAAAGTGGTAGAATAAGCTAATGTTGAATTTCCTGAAACACAGGTTATAAAAACTTACCCATAGCACCAAAGAAATCATTCCCCAAGAATGGAAATCCTGGCCTGTTTGCCAGCACAATCATTCTGAAGTCAGGATGGGCTGCAATCACTTGTGGAGAGTTCTTCAAATAAGAGGTAGCTACAAGTAAACAATTCAGGTAAATCAGCAATTTGATAAAGATACGCATCAACTAGCTTACACATTTATATCAACATAATCAGGTTAAATGAGATCGTGTTAGACATACAAACAGGGACTTCAGAGACCAATGACTCTACAGTCTCAAAAGAGCCTTCAATATTTGCCTGTATGCAATATCACCTTAATATGTGTAACACCAGGCAAAAAATGAAATAACAAGCATTTTCAGTGAAATGATATCCCCCGCCAACGATGGCTTGTTTGTAATTGATGGCTTGTTTGTGCATGAAGGTCTTTATGTTTAATGTGCAATTGACCTTTAAATTTCAACTTCTTCGCACAAGATCAAGGGGAAAGAATAAAGTTATGACACTGGTTTATCCCGTTCCGCGCCGAATTATAAAATAACTGTAGGCGGGGATTTTTTAATAAATCAGGGGCAGTAACTCTAAAAAAAATTAAGGAATCCAAAAAAGAGTTGGAGGAGAATAATGGCAGGAAGTTGGTTAATATTACATTCAAGTTTCATCAAATTCTAGCCGCTAGTTACTGAGAAACGGCTGCGAACGATTATTTTTTAATAAATCAAGGGAAATAACTCTAAGAAAAATTGACTAATCCAAATGAAAAATGAACAGGCATCATCCCAGTATAGTGGTTCATATTTATTTTAAGTTTCATGAAATTCTACCCGCTAGTTACTGAGAAATGGCTGAAAACGTAGATTTTTCAAAAAATCAAGGGCAATAACTCCAAGGAAAATTGACTAATCAAAAAAAAAATTGGACGGGCATCATCCCAGTATAGTGGTTCATATTTATTTTAAGTTTCATGAAATTCTACCAGCTAGTTACTGAGAAAATGCAGTTGACGGACGGACGGACGGAAGGAAGGAAGGACGGACGGACGGACGGACGGACGGACGGACGGACAACGCCATTTCAATATCCCCCTCCCTATTTCATAGGCGGGGGATAATAATTTAACCCTTTCCCACATTGAAGATGTATTTTGACATTTTTAAAGTACAGCAGGCAACATTTGTTAAAACATGGTGGTAAAAAGAGAAATAGCTCATGATGAGCAATTTCTCCTACTGTCACAATATTGAACTGTTTTGAACAATTACATTTTATTTAAGGAGATTTTTTGATACTTTTAAATAGATGTTTTCAAAGTCACCTGCTGCGTATGTGTTGGATCTTGGAAAGAGTAAACTCCCATATACCTTTCCTTGATATGAAAATAGTTGATTGATTGATTGACTAGGGTTTAACACCATTTTTAACATATCACAGCAGCCACTTCACCTACTCATTTCTTTCCTGGCTTTCACACACCAGTACTCAACACAACAGACTTTCAGGCAACTGGCTGCTTTTCCACACAGTATGTTAGCCCACTGGTGGTAGCAATGTATGAATATTGAAATACAATTATACCCATTTTTAACCAAGGTGGCTCAAGAAGAAGCTTGGATTGTACCTGTTTATTAACCCTTTTCTTCTTACACTCTCTTTCTGATGCCTCTGCAGCAGATGACCTCTGAAAATATTCTGGCAAATGGACAAATTATTTATAAACATAGTGAAATAATACCTGGTACAATTCTCCTGCCATCGGCTAGATGCATTTCCCCACTCTCTACCAGGGTTTTCAGTATACAGGTTACATGTGTGGGTGCTTTGTCGGCCTCGTCTACCACCAAGACATGGCCAGATTTCACAGCTTTTACCTACAACATAATCCAAAACAGTTTGTGAGAGAGATATTAATAAGCACGTAAAAGACACAACATAATTATACATTTGTTTAAACTTCTTTTAACTCTTTCCCAAAATCTTATTTTACTTAATAGAGATTTTTCATATTTGCTAAGATGTTTTTAAAGTCACCTTCTGCAGATTTGTTGTATGTGGTACACTTTCCTGAAAGACTATTCGATTAGATATGAATATTCATAAAGAACATACAGGTCATTCTCAATTTAAATTTGTAAAGTATCTAATTGAGTGGGTTTTAAATGTTTTTTCAATAGTATTTCAGTATTCATTTCATTTCTTATAATGGATATTCTAATAAAAGATGAAATTCATTTTTAACAACATATACATTTAATTTGCAGCACAAAGGACAATATCTCAATTATCTGTCTATCCCAAGATGCCTACCACGTTCTATCCCAAGATCGAGGTTTGATCACCTTAAGTTAGACAGCACTTTACTAAATATGTAAAGTATGTCAACACTTAAGTACAATTCAGGACTTCAAAACTGCAGATTTGAAATATTTATATGTTATCGATTTGGGTGTATTATCCATATCTGAATGCCATTTTTGCGCAAAACAATCTCTTAATAAATACATTTCAAAACATTTTTACATTGCCAACGTCTTGGTTAATCCAAACAAACCCAAATCCGTAATAAACTGCAAGTCCCTTATACAGGTTGCCCATGTTTTTTTACCTACATTATCTAATTGTTTAAGCATTTGATAACAGTGTTTGGAATATCTTAAGTTGATTCAGCTCATATCTTTATACCACACCTTTGGGTTTAATTATTAAAATCATAAGGAATCTTGAACTGTTACATACCAGGGGTGAATCTTCGTATATAATGACTCCATCTTGTACAGTAGGCTGTAAAGTAAGTGTCTGCACTGTGGTATCTCTGAAAAACAAGTAAATATTCATTATTAGTGAAAATCACAAATCGAAGGGGCCAAGTCCAGATAATGAGGTTTGTACCCAAAACATATGGTTTGAGGGTCAAATAAGGATGTGATACAAAACACCTTATCTAGAGGACTGGGGGACATAGTTCTAGTAATCCTATTCCATATACAACAAATCTGCAGAAGACAACTTTGAAACAAGAGGGCCATGATGGCCCTGGATCGCTCACCTTAATTATACAATGTACTGCAATGCAAAACACATCAAGACAATTATTCTGAATGCATCCTCCACAGTGTTAACAATATTTTCCTTCATTTTGCCTAGTGATCTATATTTTTTTACCTGATATGACCCATATTCCTACATGGACTAGATATCATTAAGACAACATACTGACAAAGTTTCAACTTGCTCAAAGTAAAAAAGCGGCCTCCGGAGTTTGAACAATATTTTCCTTTATTGACCTAGTTTCTGATCCAATATGACCCATATTCGAACTTGACCTAGATATAATTCAGACAAACATTCTGACCAAATTTCAAGCTGCCGAAGCAAAAAATGTGGCATCCAAAGTGTTCACAAGATTTTCCTTCAATTTGATCTAGTGACCTAGTTTTTGACCCGGCATGACCCATATTCGAACTTGGCCTAAATATCATTCAGCTCAACATTCTGAACAAATTTCAAGCCGCTGAAGCAAAACATGCGGCTTTTACAGAGTTAACAAGATTTTCCCTTAATTTGGCCTTGTGACCTAGTTTCTAATCCAATATGGCCCATATTTAAACTTGACCTAGATATCTTTAAGACAAACATTCTGACAAAATTTCAAGCTGCTGAAGCAAAAAATGAGGCATCCAAAGTGTTAACAAGATTTTCCTTCAATTTGGCCTAGTGATCTAGTTTTTGACCCGGCATGACCCATATTCGAACTTGGCCTAGATATCATTCAGCTCAACATTCTGAACAAATTTCAAGTTGCTGAAGCAAAATATGCAGCTTCTACAGAGTTAACAAGATTTTCCCTCAATTTGGCCTAGTGACCTAGTTTCTGACCCAATATGACCCATATTTGAACTTGACCTAGATATCTTTAAGACAAACATTCTGACCAAATTTCAAGTTGCTGAAGCAAAAAATGCGGCATCCAAAGTGTTAACAAGATTTTCCTTCAATTTGATCTAGTGACCTAATTTTTGACCCGGCATAACCCATATTCGAACTTGACCTAGATATTTTTAAGAAAAACATTCTGACATAATTTCAAACTGCTTAAGCAAAAATTGCGGCCTCTGGAGTGTTAACAAGATTTTCCTTCAATTTGGCCTAGTGACCTACTTCTTGACCCGACGTGACCCATGTTCGAACTTGACCTACATATCATTAAGACAAACATTCTGATAAAGTTTAAACATACTCAAGTTGAAAATGTGGCCTCTAGAGTGTTAACAAGATTTCGCTTCAATTTGACCTAGTGACCTCGTTTTTGACCTCATATGGCCCAGTTTCGAACTTGTCCAAGATTTTATGGAGATGAACGTTCTGATAAACTTTCATGAAGATTGGATGCAAAATGTAGCCTGTAGAGTGTTAACAAGCTCAAATGTTGACGATGCACGACGCACGACGGACGACGGACGGACGCCGGACAAAATGTGATCCCAATAGCTCACCTTGCACTTCGTGCATAGGTGAGCTAAAAATATTGACAAAAGAACTTGAAACGGGCATAGGGAGAAATTATTTATACAAGTGTATTGCTCCTTTCGCCACCAAGTTTTCATAAGTTGTCTGCTGCAAATACATCTGCAGTAGAACTAGAAATATCACTGAAGGTGATGAATACCCCCAGCTGGTGCCTGACAATATACATATGTATGAGAAATTCAAGGGGCCATAACTTATTTAAAAATAATTCCAGTGCAACACGCCATCAATATGCACAACTAGGCTTGGTATCAATCATTCTTGTTAAGTTATATTGAATTCTGACCAATGATTGCTGAGAAATAGTGTTCACAAGAAATGGCTACAGACCAACTATGTATGAGAAATTCAAGGGGCCATAACTCATTTAAAAATAATTCCAACGCAACACGCCTCACAGAATGGTCCTGTCCTTTTAGAATTACCTGATATTAGAAAAAGGAAAATAATGTTTCATGCTGCACCATACCATATTCTGTTATAGTATACATAAAATCAGAAAAGAAGTCTTAAAATCAGGAAAGAATGACTTAACCCTTCTCCCCCTATGGACGCATTTTGATGCACTTGCAGCAGATGACTTTTGAAAACATTGTGAACAAGATGTGTTTGTGAAACACTGATGCCCCCGAATGGCAACATCTAGGTCAAAGGTGAAGGTCGCAAGGTCAAAAATGTTGGTACTGACAGAAAGATCATGTCACAAGGAATACACATGTGAAATATGGTAGCCGTAGCTGTTATGGTTCAAAAGTAGTGGTCAAGGTTAAAGTTTTTTTCGAGAATGGCAACATCTAGGTCAAAGGTCAAGGTCAAACATTTTGGTACTGACAGAAAGGTCATGTCACAAGAAATACACATGTGAAATATGGTTGCCGTACCTGTTATGGTTCAAAAGTAGTGGTCAAGGTTAAAGTTTTTTTCGAGAATGGCAACATCTAGGTCAAAGGTCAAGGTCGCACGGTCAAAAATTTTGGTACTGACAGAAAGGTCATGTCACAAGGTATACACATGTGAAATATGGTAGCCGTACCTGTTATGGTTCAAAAGTAGTGGTCAAGGTTAAAGTTTTTTTCGTGCAGACGTGCAGACAGACAGGCCAAAAACTAGATGCCCACCGAATCGGTGATTCCGGGGGCATAAAAAGGAGAAATTGCTCAAAACGAGAAATTTCTGCTTTAGCCACAATGTTACAGTAATTATACTCACAATTAGAGAATTTCCATCTTTTTGAGTAGACATTTTCAAAGTCGTCTGCTGCAGATTTGCTGTATGTGGGCAAGGGTTAAAAACATTAACACTTTCCCACAAGTCTGCAGCAGAACACTTTAGAAATATCTAGGCAAAAATATGGAAACTCTCTATATATTATAGTATCATTATTCATAACAGTTGAAAACATGGTGGCAAAAGGAGAAATATCTCCTCTTGTCACAATGTTTTCAAAGCTTGTCTTCTGCAGATAAATGTAGATGTATCTATATTTAGGTAAGGGTTAATTTCATAGAACAAGTCAATCTACCTGTGTAACTGGATATATTCCCTTGGGCGATTCAGTAGTTGCAAAAATCGATCAACAATTTTGTTTTTCCCAACGCCCTGGTTTCCTACTAGGAGTAAATGCTCTCCAAGTGTGAAATCTTTCAACATGTCTTCCATTACTGCTAAATGCTAAAATGATTGCAAGAGTTATATGTACACAACAGACCTCATCAAGTGTGGCCAATTTCAAAACATAAACACAAAACTTATTCTTTTGAATACGCAATTACGGATGATGATATTGATACAAACATTTGCTAACCTTTTTGACAATGATGTATTTGTTAACACTGATACAAACATTTGCTTACACTTATACTTATAACAGGGAGACAACAAATGCTCTCCTTGGATAGACTTCAGCTAATAAATTTTGCTTCATAAAAAGAGCTCTTTATATCATTTAACCTATCTCCTGATATGTTAAATTTTAAGTTATCTGCTTTCCCATGAACAGACATCTTCTGACGCCTCTGCAGCAGACAACTTTTGAAAAGGTTCTGACGAAAGGAGAACATGCCCTTAACGAGCAATTTCATCATTTCCCTCAAAGTTTTCAACTTTATTTAATAATTCTTCTTTCATAATTATGACTAAATGTTTTCAAAGTTGTCTGCTGCAGATTTGCTGTATGTTGGAAAGGGTTAAAACCATATTGCACAAAAAATGTGAAATCTGAAAAGTTGAAATAATTAAATGAATATTGTGAGGACTAGCTTTCTACCAATACCACAAGTCTACAATTCACTTGATTCCAGATCTGTTAATAACAGGGAATCAACAGAGTTGTGGATGTGGGGTATATTTCATGTTACGACTTTTAAAATCATTGTGGCAAAAGGAGAAACTGCTCAATTTATCGATTTACCACAATGATTTCAACTCTTTTAAATAATCATACTATCACTTATAGAGATTTTCTGTATTTTGAACTTAAAATTCCAAAGTCGACTGCTGCAGATTTATTGTATGTGGGGAAGGGTTAAGTACCCACACCATATGGTTCTAATATAATAATAAGGAAGCAGAAACCATTTTTGTCTATCTTATCTAGGCCTCTGCATGGGGTATAAATATTTTCAAGAACCTCTTCAGTTTTCGACTTTTCGCTTCAGTTGGCACAAAGTTTGATTGATGTCTAACCCTTTTCCACCTGTAGACGTATTTTGACCCATCTTCAGCAGATGCCTTGTGAAAACATTGTGACAAAAGGAGAAATTGCTCAAAAGAAGCAGATTATCCTTTTACCAAAATGTTTTCAACTGATTGCAGTAATTATACCTTTATTTATAGAGATTTTCTATGTTTCTGCTTAGATGGTTTCAAAGTCGTCTGCTGCAGATTTAATGTATGTGGGAAATTGTTAATGCCATTTTCAGCAGTATTTTATTCAATTTAACGCGCGTATTTTGGCTTTCATGTGCAAGTTCTCCACACAGCATTCTTCCCAGGTGACTGGCATTCCTACATGGACTATTTAGTCTATTCTGGATCATCACTAGTTGCCAAGTCCCAAAGATTGATTTGTTGTGTGATATTTTTATTTGATTTACCTGAGCATTCTCATAGAAGAGTATATCGGGTACTTTGGTTTTGTTTTCTGGAATGTAAACATCTACTTCTGTATTACCGATCCGTAACTTATCGTTTTTTACCTCACCTGTAATACATATAAATGTAACATATATAATGAGTAAATCAAATTATATATGCAGATGCAATTTGATGCATCTGCAGCAGATGACTTTTTAAAGCATTGTGGTAAAATGAGAAATTTCTCATGACAGTTAACTCTATAATGAGTTAATTCTCCTGTTTTCACAATGTTATTTACTTGGAGTTTAATGGTATCTGAGTGAATTCACAGCGGCCATTTCACCAAGTGTGTGTTTCCTGGATAACTCACACCTGTACATCACACATAGCCACTATTCTGTCCATAGGTGGAAGACATATGTTGACAAAGAGGACTACTAAAATGGCCACTGTAGATTTGTTTTATTTTATTGGGGTTTTATGGCATTTTTCAACATTATTTCAGTTATATCACGGCAACAGTTCACTTATTCATGATCCCTTGGTAAACAAACCAGTACTAGGCTAGGAAATGTCCCTTGCCCATGGGCACTCTACCATGACCATTGTGCCATGACTGGGGATTGAACCCGGGACACCCAGTTTCAAATCCCCTACGCTATCCACTCGGCCATGGTGGATTCCTTTAAAAGAAAAACTTCTACTATATATTAAAGTCATTCAGAATTTCCATGAAATGAGCAAGAAGATGATTAGAATCTTTTTTGTTTTGATCATAGTTTTACAATGTTTCCAACAGTATTTCAGTTATATCACATAAACAGTACACATATAGTGATGATTCCTGGGTGACTAACCAATACTTACCTAGGGATGTACCGAGAAATGAGAAGAATTCTACCTTTTTAATACATGTATAAATACAATTTTGTATATTTGTTAATGAATCATTGGCCTTAAATCAAACATCAGGGCATTTTTACTCTGCTCGACTACACATGCATTTTGACACATCTGCAGCAAACAAACTTTTCGAAACATACAGACAAAGGGTTAAATGGCTCATAATGCCACAATGTTTTCAAATCTATTTAAAAATAAAGATTTCAACAAAATAGATTTTCTATATTTTCTCAAATGCCATCTACTGCAGATTTGTTCTGAGGGCTGTTCCAGGAACAGAAAAAATGCCTCATGATCACCCTCACCAACAAAATTGGAAAAGGTTAAACAACACAATTACACTTTAAAAGATAGCCCTAACCAACATAAATGAAACAAAATCATCAATAGCCATACAGTCCTAGAACAGCTCTAAGTGGGCGAGGATTAAGTCCATACATACATGTCATTAGCTTGTCAATGGCATCTATAGAGTGGTGTGATTCTTCCTGCTTTTTAATGGAGGCTTCTTCAAGGGATTGTTCTAAAGCTGACTTGGGAAGACGTGGAAGAAATCTAAAAATAACAAGAATCATTTTGATGTTTCATTTATTAACCCTTTCCCAGATACAGATAACTTTGCATGACCCTGCATCCAACGGCTTTTCTTAAATATTTCGGTACAAGTGCTTTAAATGAAACGAAAATGATGCATGTAAATACGTCTGTAAATTAAAAGCATGATGGACAGATTGTAAAAAGGGGATCCATATATCAGAGGACTAAATAAGGAGGAGTAAACAGGTCTTTTCCTATCAATATCACTCTTATGACTTAAAGAAATACTATGGTGTGGGTACTCAAAAGCATCATCTCACTGAGACGCTTCTTTTGAGTACCCACAACATAGGGTTTTTAGTGTCAAATAAGGGTTTTGGAATTTGAAAAATGCATCTTATCTTCAGCTCTGCATATGTGTCTCCATGCCAGGGCAGGTGACACATAAAGGAGTCATAGCTTATATATGCACCAAAATTATTCGTCCAATTTTCCTTGCAGTTTGTACTACCCCCTTGATGTTTTCTAAGCAGATCAAACTAAAATAACACACCAGGTCAACAATTATGATAGATAGTGATATTTTTCCTTCTGAAATATTAAAATGTGACAAAAGGAAAATATTGTTGCTACATTGTTTATTAATAAGCACTTTCTCCTTTTGACACAATGTTTCAACCCTATTCAAATATTATCATTCATGTATAGACATTTTGCTTAGATGTTTTCAAAGTAGTCTGCTGCAGATTAAAGATATGTTTGAAAGGGGTTAGGAAGGGTTTTTTTCATAGAAAAAGATTTCAGAGAGATGTCAGTGAGAGTAAATCCAGATCCTGCAAAATTCATGTGAGTTGAAACCAGGTTACCAAATGTTTTGAAAAATGAAAATAAATATTCTTAGTGAAGCTAGCAATTTTTTTTTCTCATTCATTTATCATTTTAACCAGTATGTAATAATTTTATAACATTCATGTTCAAACCTATGCATATGTACTTAAAATATGCATTTTGTTCCCGAATTATCAGGTTTAACTCTGAGTGGTTGGGAGAATATGCATGAATTCATTATCTTCATAACTATGCTGTATGACAAAAATTGATTAAAGTTCAAATCAATAAAACAAATCTATCTATATCTAAGATTTCTTCTTGTTTCCAAAACTCAAGTTAATTTTTAATATTTAGATGTTCTGATCTTTGCTCGCACAAAAAGTCTGCAAATTGCCTGTGAGGTAATGAGTTGTAAATATTGTCAATGATTATTAACCCTTTTCCACTTATAATAAAGTTGCAGTAGACAACTTTAAAAATAATCCAGACAAAATGTTGGTTAATCTAAATAAACAAAAGTATAATGATTGAACAGAGTTTAAAACATTGTGGCGAATGGTGAAATTGCTCATCATGGCAAAATGTTTGTAAATCTCAATAAACAAAAGTATAATGATAGAACAGAGATGAAAACATTGTGGACAAATTGAGAAATTACTCACCTCACAATGTTTTCACAAGTCATCTGCTGCCTATACATCATAATGCGATTGCAAGTGGGAAAGGGTTAACCCTTTCCCTCGTACGACAATTCTGCAGCAGACGACTTTGTACATATTTTGTCAAAAAATAGAAAATCTCTATAATTGAATGGATAACCTATGACAAAATCGGAAAATATTGTGGTAAAAGGAGAAATTGCTCGTTTTGAGCAATTTCTTCTTTTGTCACTATGTTTTCAAAAAGCGTGTATATGAGGGAAAGGGTTAAAACAGATATTTTGAAACCTGCCAGGCCTTAAGCTCATTTTTCATCTATTTCCGTCTTTGTCTGACCAAATACACTACATGAAAATTTGTCAGTCCAAAGGTTTTTTGTGTCAGAAATGACTGAGAGGAATGACGACTTTCTTGAAGACTGAGAACTTGACCTACCTAGCTAAAGAAGCTTTTTGTATAATACTATATAGATCATCCGTGGGAAAACTGGCTAATCTTTTAGCTACACGTATAAGTTGTCTAGTAGAGAGAGATGAGGCTATAGAGGCAATCTGAAAGCAAAGAAAACATGCATAAATAAGATCTTAATTTAAAAAAAAAAAAATTGTCCAGACTTACAATAGAATTTACATTTTAACATGATATGTCAGTTAAAAACGCATGTTGATATGGCTTAAACGCATCAAGGCACAGTACCTGTTCACACTTGTAAACGCATTTTGACAACTTGTTGAGCAATTTCTCTATTTCTGGTAATGTTTATTTTATTGCTCATGTATTCTGCTGTTTAGTCATTGATTGATTAATTTATAAATAAAAAGACCTGGAAAATATTCACATCTTGTGGACAAAGTACTTACAGTGGGATCTGTTGACTGGCGTAGTCTGTGTACAAACACCATCAGTCTCGAGAGATCTGGACAGTTGGTCACCTGAAAATGGCAAGAACATTTAGAAAACTATTTCATTGTTAAGTGACTAGCTAAGAAAGAGTAAACAGGTCTTGCTTCCACGTTATATCTGTTAGCACTCATTAAAACCATTAATGTTGGTACTCAAAAGAATCGTACCCACAACATAGGTTTTGGAGATCAAATAAGGATTTTCAAACATGAAACTGGCCCCTTAGAGCTGTTATTGTTTCTTGAAAACTTAGTGCAGGTGCAAATCTAACAGAGCCTTGGATATTGAGCACAACATAGAAGTCCTTGATAGTCCTGCACTTACTCTTATTTCTCTCATAGCAACAGTAGAACATTTCTACTAAATGGGAGATAACTTTTCTATGTCAAACAGCAATAGCTCACTTGGCTATCGATCCAGGGTTTGTGAGTTTGAACCCAGACTCATCCATTCTTTCCGATGATTGATATTAGACATGGTGACCAGCGTCATTTCTCTTCAACCAATCAGCTTAACCCTTCCCCACATGTTGACGTTTTCTGATGCTGCAGCAGACCACTTTTGACCTAACTGTGGCGAAAGAAGAAATAGCTCATAATGAGCAATTTTCTCCCATCACCTTGGTGTTTTCAACTCTTTTCAGTATTTACACTTTCATTTTATAGGTTTACCATATTTTTGCAAACATGTTTTCAAACTAGTCTGCTGCAGAATTGTGTTATGCAGGAAAGGGTCAATAGTCTATGTGGGAAAGTAGCCAGTTGCCTTGGAAGGATGTTGTTAGGGGATACTGATGCAAGACAGCCAGGGAAAACATGTTTGTAGAACTGGCCGCCCTTTCATAACTGAATAATTATTGAAAACATCTATCAAACAAACAAAACCTATCCCTCATGTAAAAGCTTTCTGACGCTTCTGCAGCAGACAACTTTTTGAACACATAGTTACAAAAGAAGAAATTGCTAAAAACAAGCAATTTCTCCTTTTGCCACAATGTTTTCCACTTTTAGTCATAGGTTATCCATTCAATTATAGAGATTTTCTGCTGCAGATTTATTATATGAGGGAAAGGGTTAAGTCTGTTTTGGTTGCAAATTTGAAGCATTTATGTAATTGATTAACTTTAAACCTTTCCCACGTGCAGACACATTTTGATAAACCTGCATTAAACAGCTTTTAAAAACACTGTGGCAAAAGGATAAATTGCTCATAATAAGCAATTCCTCTTTTTTTTCAACAATGTCTTCAACTCTCTTCAATATTTCAACTTTAGCTTATTGACACTTTCCTATTCTGCTATAACCCTTTCCCTCATACGACAATTCTGCAGCGGACGAATTTGAACATATTTTGTCCAAAAAAAGAAAATCTCTATAATTAAATGGATAACCTATGACTAAAAGTGGGAAACATTGTGGCAAAAGGATGAATTGCTCGTATTGAGCAATTTCTTCTTTTGTCACTATGTTTTCAAAAAGCCATCTGCTGCAGAGGCTTCAGAAAGCGTCTAGATGAGTGAAAGGGTTAATAGATGTTTTCAAAAGTCATCTGCTGCAGTTGTTTTATCAGTTATCAGATAGACGTACCAGATTGGAGATGACCGTGATCTCCTCCGCCTGAGTTAAGGGCCTCATGTTGTGATACAAAAACAGTGTTAACATCTCTGGGGACAGCCACTGCTGCGTGCCACTACCAATAACAGGGGGCTCAGACAGGGCAATCATTCGAAAGGCTGGGTGAATCGGCAAAATGTCCCTAAAAATGAAAGTACAATTTCACATGAGTTTAACCTGTCTCACATGCAACAACTCTGTAGCAAACTACTTTGAAAAAATTATTATTTCAAAGAATTGAAAACATTGTGACAACAGGAGAAATTGCTCATTATGAACAATGTGTCCTATGTCACAATGTTTTAAAACATTGACTGCTTCAAATGGCCTGTGAAAGTGTTAAAATGCTCAGCTTCAAATTGGTCTGACAAATCACTCAGTTTTCAATTATTTCAATATTGACAGATCTAGTCTATATGCAAGATGAATTATTATAATAATCATTACAAATAGTAAACTGGAAAACTGAACCTGTATGTTTTGTGACTTTTGAAGATTTCAAGTCTGATCTGTTTTTGCCATACAGTCATCTGTACCATCTTTTATCTTATGGGTGAAAGAGTTAACCCTTTCCCTCATATAGACGTTTTCTGATGCCTCTGAAGCAGACAGCTTTTTGTAAACATAGTGAAAAAATAAGAAATTGCTCAAATCGAGCAATTTCTCCTTTTTACACAATGTTTTCCACTTTTAGGTTATCATTTCAATTACAGAGATTTTTAATTTTTTGACAAAATATGTTAAAAGTTAAAAAGGGTTAATGCTTATTTCTTTTGACTACCATAACTGGTTTTTTAAAGAACAAGAGTGTTAAATGGAACACAAAAATTATATGAAAAAGGGTGTAAATTTCAAAAGTAAGCAGACTAAAACTTCGTGCCTGGTATTGTTCCATTTTCCTGGTCACAATGTTTTAATGTTACAACTTTGAAGTGAACCTGCTAAACAAAAACAAGAAATGAGTAATTATTGCAAAGCGTGACAGACAGATGACGGAGAAGTGATCCCTATGTGTCTCTCTGCCTTTCAGACATGTGAAACAAAAACAGTACATGTACTACCAATACATATACATGTATCCTGATATCATTGTATCAGAGATAATGCCATCCTCTCCATTCTGGACTGCCAAGGGAAGTTAACAACTAATACCCTGTTTCTAACACTTTCCCACATATAGAGGCTTTATGATGCCTCTATAGCAGACAACTTTTTGAAAACATTTAGACAAAAGAAGAAATTGCTCATGATGAGCAATTTCTCCTTTTGTGACAATATTTTCAACTAGATTCAGTGATAATACTTTCATTTATAGAGAGTTTCCATATTTATGCTGACATGTTTTCGAAGTAGTCTGCTGCAAATTTGTTGTATGTAGGAAAAAGACGCCTCTGCAGCAGACAGCTTCTTGAAAACATAGTGACAAAAGAAGAAATTGCTCAAAACAATCTCCTTTTGCCACAATGTTTTCCACTTTTAGTCATAGGTTATCCATTCAATTATAGAGATTTTCTATTTTGTTACAAAATATGTTTAAAGGCGTCAGCTGCATAATTGTCTTATGGGGGAAAGTGTTAAAGTGTTACATTTGACCAGATAAGGGGTTGAACAGTTATCTCCCTTTCTAGCGACTGATGCCTGGAGCACAACACAACCAATTTGGTTAATCTTGAGGAACATCAATGTGTCTAAGATAAAGTTACCAACCTTTCACGCATTTGTTCGTCAGACAGTCCAAGCTCGGTTTTGATTGAATCGTATCTGTCTCGACCAATAAGTCGCGTTCCATCAAACAGTTGTAATTCTCTATCGTGGACAAGCCTTGTAATATAAAATGTTAGCTGTTAAACGTTTTTGTAATACAGATAACCTCTTATACCTCTGCCTCAAGATATTGTAGGAAAATGAGAAATTACACATAACAAGAAATATTATTCCTATAAATGCCAGATTGTCAATTCTGTATCTAATTTATCCCTTTCCCACACATCACAAAAATGTAGGAGACAACCTTGAAAATATCAAGGCCAAAATATGGGGAAAATTCACAAAAACAAATTATCATTATAAAATAGAGGGGAAATTATTGTGGCAAGAGAAGACATTGCTCATTATGAGTAAATTCTTGTTTTGTCATATATCAAAATCCATCTGCAAGTGGAAAAGTTTTCCAGAAATTACAGTATTTTTTTTACGCGGATGAATTAAAAGAAGACAACTCTAATAGGATCCATCTTCTATTAATGTTTGATTGAAAGGAGTTTTATGATGCTTTCTTCAGTATTGCAGTTATCCCTTTTCTTCACACAGAAGCATTTTGACACATCTGCAGCAGAGAATGTTTAAAAACTATGTGACAAACAAAGACTTGCTTATTATTAGTCAATATTTTACTTTTTAATTTTCCAAATTTTGTGCCTTGATGTTTTCGAGGTCAACTGCTGCAAATTTGTTGATGTGTTGGAAAGACTCATATCTCGACAATTCACCTGTAAACTTAAGTTATATTTGATAGATTTGACTCACCCTCCCATTCAGGGGTAAGACTACAGCACTGAGTCAGTTAGATTTATCTTGCAAGCCAGCAGCCTGTAGCATTCAGTATTTATCAAATGCTACATCATCCTCATATTGCAATAAGAATTAGTTTGAATAATGTTTGATGATGCTTTTAGTCATATCAAGGTGTTTCCTAGGTTAACACTTTCCCACATACAGACACTTTTAAATACCTTGGCGGCAGAAGACTTTTGAAAATATTATTGTACGTGGAGAAATTGCTCATGAACAATTTCTTTTTGGCCACAATGTTTTCAACTTTAATCTTGAAACACTAGTTTTTTTTATTTATATATTTTACTAAATGTTTTCAAAATCGTCTGCTGTAGCTTTATTGTAACTGGGAAAGGGTTATTACTAATACTGCAAGAAAACTTCCCCAATGCATCACTAGTAACTCTTGCCCCCAAAAAGGTGCCAGAAAAGAAGCCACTACTACCATTTTTAAAGTTGTTGGTATGACTAGACCATGGAAACGACCTGTCTCTCGCTAGTAGACACACAAATTACCTTTGTAACACAGAAAATGATCCTGGATTTATTCTGTGGACTCCATCCAAAACTGCAAGACTTCCCTCTAGAGCTGCGGTGACTAAGGGAGATAATCTCCATGATGTATCACCATTTGCGAGAGTTGTCCTTTGTTGTAAAAGGTCACGAGAGGTCATATCCTTGAAGTAAGACATACATCAGAAATCAGTTTTAATTTTTTCAACAATTATATATAAAAACATTTCTTCCAATTTTCCTAATTTTAGATTTTGACATCACAACAAATTATTTCGTCAATGATGAATGGTAAATGCAGTGACTTTATTTGATTTAACAATATGTTCATTCTATTATTTAAAATGATATAAAAAAGAAAGGCCTTCTTGAAGACACATTTTGACGCATCAGTAGCAGACTATCTTTTTTGCATAAAAGGGTTTTTTTCAATGTCGATTGATGCATACTTGCTATATAGTATCATTGTGTCCCTGTTTTTAATTCTATTTAAATAATTATACTTTCATTTACGGAGATTTTTCCTTTTTTTATGCATCAAGTCGATTGATGCATACTTGCTATATAGTATCAGTGTTTAAGTGTTAATAATGATGTCCTTTATAGCTTCATCTCAACGTAATTTCTTGTTTATTTTCTGCTTAGCATAAATTGAAAGAGTAAATATCTACCTGATATAACATGATGGGTTCAACATGGTATCCAAGGAGATCTGCAAACTTGTTAACTAGAGCTGACTTTCCACATCCCTAAAATGTAAGACAATGATTGTTTTATGTTTTTTTCTTTTTTTCTTGTCAACTGTAAAGACCTGCGCTTGTTGCGTATTCTCATCCATGAGTTCACTGTTTGCTGATCAGTTTGACACATCTGCAGCGCTAGACATTTGAAAGCATAATGAGCAATTTGTCAAATTACCTCAATGTTTTCAACTCTATTCAATTATAATAATCTTATTTCTATAGATTTTTAAGCATAGACATTTTCAGTCTGCTGTAGATTTTTTGTTTGTGCAAAAGGGTTTTCTAGGCACAGCCTCTTTGAAAACATAATTATGAGTGAAACAATTTAACCCTTTCTAAAATATAGACCTTTTCTGATGCCTCTTCAGCAGATCACATTTATAGAGATTTTTCCAGGTTTTGCCTAGATGTATTCAAAGTCGTTCTTGCATATTTGTTATATATGGGAAAGGGTTATTGTAAAATATATAATATACGTGTATGTTAGCATGTTTAGACTCCTCTTAGTGACCTTTATAGTTCCATTCAATGACCTTTGTTAATTTCAATGTATAGTCATCTTTCTTGAACATGCAAATTCTTTTTAGCTAAATAGGTCTGGTATTCTAATACTAAGTAGGTAGGTATGCTCTAGACATGAAATTGTTCATGCAATTTGAAAATGGTCATGAACGAATGAAGGTATTGTCAATCCATTTTAGAGGACTTGTCAACTAATGAAATTTACCACTCTGAAAATCTCATGTCTTAATTTTTCCTTTTGCCACAATGTTTTCAACTATTTCAATAATGAGTTTCAGTTACAGAGAGTTTCCGTCGTTTCCCTAGATGTTTTTTTAAAGTTGTCTGCTTCAAATGTGTATGCAAGTAGGGAAAGAAATAGCTAAATTGAGTGAGCCAAATGTAATGTATAACAAATCCTGTCAGAACTTACCCTAGATCCAATAACACAGAAATCTTTTACAAGGTGTGACTGTAACATCTCTGCTAGGAACCCATCATGGTAGTCTGTGAGGACAAAGGGGGAATTGCTGCCCGTCTCCACTGATCCCGATTCCACCTATATACATGTATACAGTAGAATTGAATATTACATATTCTGAGAAAATTTAACCCTTACCCATATAGCATTATTTCTGATGCCTCTGCAGCAGACGGCTTTTGAAAACATTGTGGCAAAATGAGAAACTTTGCATAATGAGCAATTTCTCAATTTGCCACAATTTTTCAGTTTTTTTCAATAGTTATAATTTCATTTAACAAGTTTTTCCCTTTTTTACTAGTCATCTGCTGTATATTTGTTGTATGCGGGAAAGGGTTTAAAAAATGAGAAAAACCATAATCTTTTAGTGAGAAATAATCCTCATGGGATGTGATATGAAATGACGACATATTAAGTTTTATTGGCGTTAAATTAATTTTCGCATATTGATTTCCTCGCGAATAATGTCTAAAAATTTCAAATATCAGAAAATTTGCTACTTCAGCCGATTTGATGATTTAAAGTATGCTAACTGATTTGTAACAGGTAGACTACATTCCACGGCAATTTCGACCTTTCGAATTCAAAGTGTTTTTACAGTAAGTCGTAAGAGACATATTAATTGGAGAAGACCAGGTCATAGAACTATAAAAGTTTACTCTGTTCTCAAGCATCTGATTTGTCAGAAGCAGAAGTCTTCTTTCGAGCATGGGTTCATTTCTGAGCACAGAGAATGTATTCAGAGTTCTATAGCTTCGAAACCGGTTTACTCCTTAGGACCCTGTCGATATCATGTTAGAGCAGACATAAACCAGTTATTCCATCTTACCTGAAAAGAATGCTTAGCTCTCCCTTTAGATATCGTGACTTCTGTTTTATTGTTTGTGGTTCTTTTACAGGATTCAACACTGAAAGATTTTGACTTTGATGGGTTGAGGCTAAATTTCTGTAAGGAAAAACAAAGAAAAACAGATGTTTAAGATTATGTTACTGCATTTATCAACAGCAAAAACATGATACAAAAATAATGATAGATGAATGAAGGAAAAGGGTATTAATTGATATCATGTACAAACTGTTCTACGTTATCATTAATTCAGAAGTAAGTGAGATGCTTTAGGATAGATGAGCAAACCGATTGTCTTCTTTTCAGGATGAATTAAAGAATGAACACTTTCCCTCATATAGATGCTTTCTGATGCCTCTGCAGCTGACGACTTTTTGAAAACATAGTAACAAAAGAAGAAATTGCTCAAAACAAGCAATTTCTCCTTTTGCCACAATGTTTTCCACTTTTAGTCATAGGTTATCCATTCAGTTATAGAGATTTTCTTTTTTTTTGACAAAATATGTTCAAAGTCGTCTGCTGCAGAATTGTCTTATGTGGGAAAGGGTTAATGCCACAAATTGATAAATCATATTTGATTTGCAAACCATTCTTGCTCATATCAAAACATGTTTGCACAAATGAACACATTTGGGAGATCTGCATTGAAATCTCAGCTTCGCCACTCATTATATCCAATAAATTGACAAAGACCATCAAGATTCATCTGTTTTCCACCAGCATGCTTAAAAGTACATGTTGATAATTGTATTGGAAGGTTGCAGAGAGGAATAATGCTGCACAGAAGCTTTTTTCTTTGTAAAACATATTTCTATTATAAAATACTTACCCATCATTCGTCATGGAATTTACCAGTTGGAGATTATATATCAGGTATTAAATGACGTGTGATGTATTTTTGACATAAAAATATGGTCGACAAATGGCACTCAACCTAATCAATGATTATACAGCTGGACCTACTTTTAGAGCATCCAGCACTGCACTTTGGCCCTCCTTTCCAAGCATGATGTTGTATGGATACAGTCTGTTTAACAAGGGCATGATGTCTGCATCAGGAACAGATTCCTGCATTAGATAAACAAAGGTCAATATTTAAGGCATATTTCATATTTTGAAAGCTTTAGAAGACATTGTGTAAAATAGGCAAATTTTTCATCAAGTTATTTCTCCTTTATCAATATTACTCTAGTTGAAAATTACACTTTCAATTTCCAAAAGTTTAAAAAAAATGCAATTGTTGTTTTCAAAATAAAAATAAAAATATTTGATGCAGCAATTCAAATTTGAAACTTGTAAGAAAATTATGAAATTCTTCATAGCCAAAGTTAAAACACAAATTAAAAACTTTAACTCTTTCCAATGTACAACAAAACTGCAGTGTCCAAGGCAAAATAAGGAAAATCTCCATAAATGTATACTATGTATACTAGTAATAATTGAACAGATTTTTAGCAAATTTTCCCTTTGTCAGAATGTTATCGAGAGTCACCTGCTGCAGATGTGTCAAACCTAGTCTGCATTTCGGAAAAGGTTGATAAACAGTGTCTTACCATAATCTTAGCTACATCACCAAGGTTTGTAATTGGGAAATCCGGAAGACCGAGGGATGCAGATTCCTTGGTGATCATTGTAGAGGCAAATGCCAGCATCGATGACAACCTGGACAATAAACAATTATCAGAGCTTAAGATAAATTTTTACCTTATAGGACATCTGTTAAACTGTTCAAACAGCTCGACTGTCTGTCCGCAGCAGACAACTTTTGAAAACATTGTGGCAAGAAAGGGGATTGCTCATTATGAGCAATATCTTCTTTTGCCACAATGTTTTCATCTCTATTCAATATTAACACATCCATTTATAGAGAAATTTAGCTGATACTGAATAGGAAACAAAGTGGGAAAAGAAGAATTTGCCTGCTGAGAGCAATGACTCCTTTTCTACAATGTTAACAAAAGATGTTTGCTATAGCAGTGTGACTGTCAAATGTCATATTTTCATGATTAACAAAGGAATTACAATGCAACTTATTTTCATTGACATCTTTATTTGACCTCTAAACTCGATGTTTTTCATACTCTAAATAGAATTTGAAGCAATTTCTTGTTTATACTTAATGTTTTTTAATGCTGCAGTGAAGTCAAAGGTTGTTTGCATTAGGTAAAGGGGTTTATCTCAATAAATCCATCTGACAAAAATTGAAGCACCAAAGTATGCAATTTTAGCTAAATAACCATGTTCATAACTTCAAATTGTTTGCCTCAATATTTTTAAAGTCTTCATCTTCAGATTTGTTGCATGTGGAAAAGGGTAAGATCACTTACTTGTCTGGTTTTGTATTTGGGGCTGCTTCCTGTATAACCTCCATTTGTTCCTGTAATTGATCAAATACAATAAGTTTTCTTAACACTTTCCAAAATGTAGATGCATTTTTTTGCTTATACATCAGACAACTTTTGAAATAATTGTGGCAAAAGGAGAAATTAATCATAGTGAGTAATTTCACATTTTGCAACAATGATTTCAACTCTTTTCTATATCATTACTTTTACTTTCATTGAGAGAGACTTTCCATATTTTTGCCTTGATGAAAAGGTTTCTGCTGTTAATGTTTTGTATATATGGGAAAGGTTTATGTGAATGATATTGCTGGCTCAAGACTTATATACTCGCTACCTTTGTCTCTCACAGTTAAAATTGCTGTATCGTATCTTTTTATTTGCCGTTAATAATTTGTTCTAAAGAAGCATTACATGAGGTCAATGCCATTCAAAATTGATTTTATATTTCACTAAAGAAAGAATAAAATTTACACAAAATTGCATAAACAACCTATTACTTGATAATTTATGTTGAAGTATAGTATCTGACAAAAATTGCAATGTCTGAAAGTTTGTAAGTAAACTTTTGAATTCAAAATGTGAAAAAGCATAGAGAAAAAAAACCCCTGCTCATTTTCAGGGGTGAAATCATCTCCTGTACTCACATTAAAGGGCACGGCATTCACATCTCTTGCCTGAAACCTTGACCGTAATGGTGGATCTAATGGGTTGCCTTGGTAACGGGGTATAGGAAGGCCAAGGGCAATGACCCTGAATCTTTCATTAACTCTGACAAGTTTGAGATCATCAAGTTCTTCTTTAGTATGGTCCTGTAAACATAAACATGTTCTTATAGTGTCAACAAATAGCCAAAAAAGGAAAAGAATGTTAAAACAGTAGATCAGCTGCCAGTGTCAAGGAGTCTCAATCAGGTGTTATGTTCTTTACCTCATGCAGATGTATATTACCACTTTCCCACATATATAGACGCTTTCCGACGCCTCTGGAGCAGACGACTTTTGAAAACATTGAGACAAAAGTATAAATTACTCAAAACAAGCAATTTCTCCTTTTTGCCACAATGTTTTCAACTCTTATCAATAGTTTAACATTCCCTTATAGAAAAATTTCCACAATTTTCCCTAGATGTTTTTGAAGTATTCTGCTGCAGAATTGTTGTATGTGGGAAAGGGGGGTTCATGTACCTGCAGAAGAAGACTTTTGAAAACAGTGTGGCAAAGTAAAATATTTACTCATAATTCTCCATTTGTCACAATCTTTTCAACTCTATTTAAAAATTATACTCTCATTTAGGGAGATTTTGTATATTTTCCATCTGATGTTTACGAAGTCAACTGTTTCAGATTTGTTTGTGGAGTTATTACAAATCCAGTCAATTTCAGTCATATGTCTGATGATATATGTTTATAAATGATAATGATGATGATGATGAAGATGATGATAATGATGATTAAATCCTACCTTTAATAGTTTGTCAAATCTCTCGGCGGATACCAGGAATCTGCCATCCTCTAACTGCATTTCTCTGTTCTCTAACAAGTTGTTCAATATGGGCAGCACATTCCTCTCCGCCTTCTCTATACCCTCCAACACCAACACATGACCATTGATGGCGGCCCTTACAGCAGACTGAAATAACAAGCTAAAACTTAATCCTCGCAATTTGACACTTTGACAGGCAACTTTGGTAAAATGAGAAATTTCTCCTGTTGCCTTTGTCTTTTTAACTCTAGTTTCCATTATACATATATACCTGTGCTTAGCCTTTGTTTAGCAATTCCCTGTCTATAGCAACCACACTTTTAATTTCTCAATTACTCATATTCTGCATGAATGACCATGCAATTCAATACCAGATTGTTCTTTTCCCATGGGTGGTCTTTAAACACAGGTTGGACTGTATTTACTTAGATGTATTCAAAGTCGTTTGTTGCAGATTTTGTTGAATGTTAAAAGGGGTTACATCACATAGCACACTGACTATGTATGGAAGACACCCCTATAATTCAGAACTCTGAAAAATTTATCCTAAGAAATAAGCTCGTAATTTCATATTACCCGCTATATATCCTATACAGATGTATGCTTTTTTTTACATCATATAAAGAATTATAAAATCTGGAAAAGTGAAATAATGGCTTTTACCCTTTCCTACTTGCAGATGCATTCTAGTGCAACTAAAGCAGACAACGTTTTAAATTATTAAATGATTTCAACTCTATTCAATTATCCTACTTTCATTAGAGGGTTGCTTGGGAAGATTGTTGTGTGGAGTACTGGTGTTAGAAAAACAGGAAATGCATGAGTAGGTTAACTGGCCGCCGTGATATAACTGAGAAATTGTTAAAAACGGCGTTAAGCCCCAATCAATCAATCAACATTCATTAGAAGTTTTCAAATTTTTTTTCTAGATGTTTTCAAAGTCATCTTCTAAAGATGTGTTGCATTTTTGTACCAAGGAGATGATACAGAGGTAAAAAAAACAATGTGATAAAAGAGAATAGATAAAACATTTCTCATTGTTTGAGTAAAGATAACCCTTTCCCACATACAGACGCTTTCTGATGCCTTTGCAGTAGAGGACTTATGAAAACATTGAGACAAAAGGGAAATTGCTCATGATGATTAACTCATTTTTGATTATTATACAAATACTATTATATATGGAGATTTTCCATATGTTTATCCAGATGTTTTCAAAATCGTCTGCTTCAAATATTTTGTATGTGGGAAAGGGTTTACTAAAGTCAACTAGTTTGATCAAATCATACCTGATCCACATAGAAAGCGCTGCCAGAGCGTATTTCTCTCCGCTGTTTAAGGTCCGCCTCTGTTGTGTCTCTGGATAACGCAACATATTCTCCCTCCCGCTTTGTCAGTTCCTGAAATGAAAAAACAAAAACCTTTTTATCATCATATAACCATTTCTAACTTGCAATTGAAGCATCTACAACAAAGGAATTTTGAAAACATTGTGAGAAAAGAAGTCATTGCTCATAAAATTTCTCCTTTTGCCACAATATTCTTATCTCTATTAAATATCTACACTTTTATACATAGAGATTTCTAAATTTCTGCTAAGACGTTTTCAAGGCTGTCTGCTGTAGAATTGGGAAAGGGCAAATACAACAATTTTACAGCAGACTACTTTGAAAGTACTTCGACAAAGATATGGAAAATATCCATAAAGTAAAGCATATTTATCAGAGAACAAAACCACATTGTGACAAAATGAGTAATGGAAGAACTCATTAACCCTTTCCTTCATATAGACGCTTTCTGACGCCTCTGAAGCAGACAGCTTTTTGAAAACATAGTGACAAAAGAAGAAATTGCTCAAAACGAGCAATTTCTCCTTTTGACACAATGTTTTCCACTTTTAGTCATCGGTTATCCATTCAACTATAGAGATTTTCTATTTTTTGACAAAATATGTTCAAAGTCGTCTGCTGCAGAATTGTCGAAAGAGGGAAAGGGTTAACAGTGATAGAGGTTCTGCCTTTTGGAATAGTCCACCATATATGGCATGAGCACTGGTTAAGTCTTCAGAAAGCAGACATTGAGCATGATTAATTTATGCTGAAAGATTGTTTTGCAATTGATGTGAAATAATTTTTTAAGTTTAAAATAGAGAAGAAATATCTCATTATGAGCCTTCTGCCATAAAGGTTAATCAAAGTCATCTGATGCCGGGTTTATATAGATATTTTTTGATATCCTAAACCTACCTCTTCTTTGTTTCATATGGAAATAGGTGTTTATGACGAATTCTTTAATTACAAATTATTTGTCTACCTCAAGGTGATTTTCCTGTCCCAAGGAGTAAAATACTTAATTGAAACAAGTTTATATCTCGACCGAAAAAAAGTGGTTAAATCCTTATATTAATTAAACAAGTGATTATAATATTTATTTCGCAATAAAAAAGGTGTGTCTGATAATCAAAATGCAGTCTTACCAAGTACATCATTGCTATTTGACGACGCAGGGGTCCAGGTGAGCCAATTAGGAAGACATCTTGGCCCAGAATATCCTGTAATAAAACAACAACAATTAGATTTGAAGAAACTCATCAGGTAAATTATAAGCTGCCTGGCAGTACACTGCCCTATCAGGTATATGATTAAATGGTAAATGGTTAATGATTGAATTTTTTATATATTAAAATTCTCAATATTATAATTAGAACAAGAGAGAACATTTTAGAACACCAGTATAAAACAGAATGAAGAAAAAAATAAGGGTCAGTGTAATTTGTGTAATTAAAGAGGATGGGCATTGGGTAAGCAGGAATAGTACTAAGCAGAAAAGAAATTTTATTTAATGTTTTTATTGAATTACCTTTTGCATTATCCATCGCAAATGTCTCAAAGCTGACTGTGAGGTTTTTTCTGTCACTAAAATGTACAAACAGAGAAGTTGCATGGTTTGTATTACATGTAATTAATGGAGAATATGTTCTATGACAAACTTGTCATGCAGGACAAGTAATAATCGAAACATACTACTTGTGATTAGAATATTTACTTGCCACCCTGCTGACTTCACAATACTCATCATGAACATGTTTTTTACAGATATTGACAAGTCTCTCATTTTCCTGCTTTCTAGTGAAATATAGCAAACAGATAAATATATATAATAACACAATATTCACATATAACTCAGGTTGGTAGCAACACAGTATGTCAATACAGGGGTTGGGAATTTGAACCCTAGCTCGACCAATATTCTTGACAAAAGTCAATCATGCAAGAAACATCATTCATTTTTGACCAATGCGCTAACAGTCTTGGAAAGACAGTTGTTTGGAGTACTGGTGTAAGGAAGCCAGAAAACACAGTAGGTGAACTGGCCACGATATGACCAAAATGTTGAAAACGTTGTTAAACCCTGATCAATCAATCACACTAAGAATGTTCATTCACAAACATTTATTATGTTGAAAACTAGCAAATTTACGTGTTAACTTGGATTTATTGCTTAATATGATTGTACAACAAGAGGGCCATGATGGCCCAGGATCGTTCACCTTAATTATTCAATGTACTGCAATGCAAAACACATCAAGACAATTATTCTGAATGCAACCTTCACAGTGTAAACAAGATTTTCTTCATTTGGCCTAGTGATCTATATCATTTTACCTGATATGACCCATATTCCAACATGGACTAGATATCATCAAGACAACATTCTGACAAATTTTCAACTTGCTCAAAGTAAAAATGCGGCCTTCGGAGTTTGAACAATATTTTCCTTTATTGACCTTTTTTCTGACCCAATATGACCCATATTCGAACTTGACCTAGATATAATTCAGACAAACATTCTAACCAAATTTCAAGCTGCTGAAGCAAAAAATGCGGCATCCAAAGTGTTAACAAGATTTTCCTTCAATTTGGCCGAGTGACCCTACATGACCCGTATTCGAACTTGGCTAAGATATCATTCAGATAAACATTCTCATTAAATGTCAAGCTGCTGTAGCAAAAAATGCGGCCTCTAGAATGTTAACAAGATTTTCCTTCAATTTGACCTAGTGACCTATTTTTTGTACCAACATGATCCATGATCAAACTTGACATACATATCATCAAGAAAAACATTCTGATAAAGTTTCATTATGCTCAAGTTAAAAATGAAGTATCCAGAGTGTTAACAAGATTACCCTTCAATTTGGACTAGTGACCTAGTTTTTAACCCGGCATGACCCATATTTGAACTTGGTCTAGATTTCATTTAGACAAACATTCTGACCAAATTTCAAGCTGCTTAAGCAAAAAATGTGGCCTCTACAGTGTTAACAAGATTACCCTTCAATTTGGCCTAGTAACCTAGATTTTGAACCGGCATGACCCATATTCAGACTTGACCTAGATTTCACTCAGCTCAACATTCTGACCAAATTTCAAGCTGCTGAAGCAAAAAATGTGGCTTCTACAGTGTTAACAAGATTTCCCTTCAATTTGTACTATTGACCTAGTTTTTTTCCAATATGACCCATATTCGAACTTGACCTAGATATTTTTAAGACAAACATTCTGACAAAATTTCAAACTGCTGAAGCAAAATGTGCAGCCTCTGGAGTGTTAACAAGACTTTCCTTCAATTTGACCTAGTGACCTACTTTATGACCCGACATGACCCATGTTCGAACTTGACCTACATATAATCAAGACAAACATTCTGATAAAGTTTCACGATGCTCAAGTTGAAAATGTTGCCTCCAGAGTGTTAACAAGATTTCCCTTCAATTTGACCTAGTGACCTAGTTTTTGACCTCATATGGCCCAGTTTCAAACTTGTCCAAGATTTGATGGAGATGAATGTTCTGATAAACTTTCATGAAGATTGGATGCAAAATGTAGCCTGTAGAGTGTTAACAAGCTCAAATGTTGACGACGCACGACGGTCGGACGCCAGACAAAATGTGATCACAATAGCTCACCTTGCACTTCGTGCATAGGTGAGCTAAAAACTTAATACATGTAACATAAGTTGTGTCTTTAACTTTATATTTTCTCACATAACAGTTTTTAAAACAATTTAAGGACTATATCATCTGAAACTATTACTTACAGTACTGCTTAGGAACATATTCTGGCTTCAGTGCAGCTTTAAGATCAATGCTCACATCACCAATTGTGACTCTCTTGGAGGCTGAATTCGCTGCAATACATACAAATACATGAACTACAGTCCAAGTGAAATTTCTATTTTTCTTCAAAGGTGATATTACATGAATCATTATTTATAAATAAATACATCTAAAATAGCTTTAGCATGCCAATATATTGCATACATGTATTAAGCATTCAACAAATGCTTCATTACAAATAAACTGTTTTTGCTAAACTTTTTAAAACAATTTAATTTATTCAATTTCTATCAAAAAGCTGAGTTGGACACATTATTGTAAAAAAAATTTATGTTTGTCTGATTTTTGAGTTGGGACACATTTTGTAACAAATATTCTGTATGTCTGACTTTTGCATGGGTTTAACGGATCTAATTGAATTTTCTCAACTAATGTATTCATCAAGTGGTTTAGGTAGGCCTGTCCATTTATAAATAGTTTCATTTATATAAATGCATGTGTTCCATTCCTGGACTCCAGGTAACCTAGTTACAAGCATCCCTTTCCTTATATGGCTACATGTATTTGATGATAGAGAGTCTTGAAACAATTTCAGGAAAAGCAGGTCAAAACCTTTTAACTATTCTGACAGGGAAAACATCAGATTTACAATAACATGTATGTACTTGAATGCAATTTTAATTTTTGACTGTTCACATCCAATAGATTTGAGATGGGTTACATAAAACACCCAAAATCAACTAAAATGTAATTGATATATTTCTATAAAAACTAATACACAACCATATTAACATATAATTTAGTAGTGGTGATGAATTTAAAAGAAAACATGTTGGAAATGACTTTGTTTTGGATTTTGATGACCAATCCAGTCTTTGAGATATTCACACATTTATTAATTAATACATTTCGTAAAAGTGCTAACATGTATATAATGCAAGGAAGTTAGAATAGTAATAAAGTTTTGTTACAAGATCAGTTATTCAGTGGCCTGCAATTATATTTTGGTCTGATTATACAATGTACCATCAAGTTTAAGGGTTTGTTTTAAAGCCAAATTTATGTTATGACGTTTTAGGGTCATCTTTTATATATTGAAAATATATTTTGTTATATTTTAGGTATCTAGAAAGAATGTACACTCTAGATTCCTGTATAGTTGTACTGTATATATATATATATCACATGCTGAAGGTGAATTTTGGTATGTTTTGGGTGAATTAGGGTGTTTTATCAATATAACCAGTCGAGACATTTTGGTGGCGACCACAGGGGAGAGGCTCATATTTTTTTTCACTTTTACTATTATACTATATAGTATAATAGTAAAAGTGAAAAAAAATATGAGCCTCTCCCCTGTGGTGGCGACTATGAAACTTTGATCAAATAACAATTAGCTCTGATTTTGTTTCAGTTTACATAGATCTATGTAAATGGGTCAAGCAAATAAGTAAATAGTTAAAATAGAATAAAAACTCTCGGAAAGTCACAAAGTTACCCACCCGACTTTGAGCATGCCCGACAAGGCTCGATCCTTAGGACAGCATTTCCGTCTCGCAGCAGCCCCTGGAGGTTGCGGATCCTTCGTAGACTCCGATCTACACTCATTCGGGTGGTTTGCCACATATGTCATAAATGTTATCTCATTAAATTCATGTCATAAACTGGGTGCAAAGTAGAGGTCACAATTCGTGTCGTTCCAGAAAGACGTATTACGTGACTTTAGGAAGAAAGCAGAGTTATTCGGATGCGTGAACAATCGCAGTGTCTTGGACTGAAAAGACGTTAAGTTTAATCTACGGCAAATTGTTCTATTTTCAGTCCGTGTAAGTGAACGATTGTCGAGATATAATATGCCTCCGGTTCTTAATTAAATATTTGACCCTTTCCCACATACAACAAATATGCAGCAGACGAATTTTAAATCATCTGTAGAAAAATTTGGAAAATTTCTTTGTATGATTATGAGGTTAGTTTTAGAATAAAGTTGAAATCATTGTAGCAAAAGGAGAAATTGCTCATCATGAACTTTTTCTCCTTTTGCCAAAATGTTTTCAAAAGTCGTCTGCTTCATAGTCATCAGGATGTGTATGCAAGTGGTAAATAATTAAATATGAATACTATCAGATATAAACTACCATTGATTGTTCTAAAATGAGAAACGACCCGTTATGTAGAAGTTCCTTTTCCATATTGCTTGGGAAGATTGTTGTGTGGAGTACAGGTGTGAGCAAACCAGGAAATACATGAGAAGGTGAGCTGGTCGCCGTGATATAACTGAAAAAAATGTTAAAAACGGCGTTAAATCCCAATCAATCAATCCTTTTCCATAATGTTTTTAAACGTTTTCTGCTCAATGCACATCAACTGTTGTCTAAATCTTGGTCAATTCAGCTTATGTATAATATCCTTTTTAACATATCCCGGAGCCAAAAATCTGTTCACATACAATGAGCTAGCATTAATCAGGTCTCATAGTCATTAATTAAAAAATTACATTTTGCTAAAATCCAATAAAACTTTCGCTGCAAAAAACTTCTGTGCTTTCGTACATCGTCGTCATCTGTCTGTCTGTTCACATTTTCCTACAAACGACTTCTCCCCCTAAACCAATAAACCAAATACACACTAATTCCAAAGGAATGTTCCTTAGGTGGTCTTCTTTCAAATTTGTTCAAAGACTTTAATTCCACGGAGAACTTTGGTAGCCGCGGGATTAGAAAGAGGGATAAGTGCCAACACTTTACAAATCTTCTAGTCCAAAAGAACAAGCCCAATTTGAATTTTTTTTTAAAAAAAAATGCTTGTGCAAAAGTACTTACCGGATTTGAAAATAATTTGACACAAATGTTCCTTGGGTGACCTTCAACCAAGATATGTTAAATGATTCTGATCCGACGAAAAACTTGGCCGCCAGGGGAGGGGGGCTTGTTTTCCATATATATGTATAACGTAAAAAACTATTGGTTCTATTAAATCAGGTATTACAAATAGGACCATCATGGTAGTCTTGTAGTTGTCTTATATTCTAAAGAAAGACAACTACCATTCTTACAGTAGTAACGGTTTCAAAGGAAGAACATATTAAATTTGGACTTGAAGCACAGACATGTTAACACGCATTCATTATTTCATATCTCAGATAAGACTTTTCAGGAAAGTGACTCTAGAGAGACAAAATGCTGGTCACAAAAGCTTTTGTCCATCTTCAGAATGTTTACCGGTTACATTAACCAAGCATCATTCCAACTCATGGATTTAAAGTTTTAGTGTTACAGACTTAGCAACTGTAATTACCAAGTCTGTGCGTATGAAGAAGCTTTCAACAGCTAAATGACCTCATTGTTGTTATGTGATTTTTATACGGGGATTCAGCTATGCTGAATACCTCCGTATATTGTCATGCCCACAATACGGAAATACGGCTGTCGTGCAGCGTCGATGATGATTTATGACGTTGTTTACCCTCGCGCTCGGCAATAATGCCATTTGGCGAGCAGCTATCCTTTATCTCAATATTTAATTTGATTTCAATTAGCAGACTTTTTTTTTTTTTTTTTTTGCAGATTATTCTTATATTTATTGTGTCTCGTGCAGCGTCAATATTTCCCCCTTGTTTTAAACACTCTACAGGCTACATTTTGCATCGGATCTTCATGAAAGTTTATCAGAACTTTCATCTCCTTCAAATCTTTGACAAGTTCGAAACTGGGCCATTTGAGGTCAAAAACTAGGTCACTAGGTCAAATTGAAGGGACATCTTGTTCACACTCTAGAGGCCACATTTTCAACTTGAGCATGTTGAAACTTTATCAGAATGTTTGTCTTGATGATGTAAGTCAAGTTTGAACATGAGTCATGTCGGGTCAAAAGGTAAGTCACTAGGTCAAATTGAAGGAAAAGCTTGTTAACACACTAGAGGCCGCAATTTTTACCAAGGCAGCTTAACATTTGGTCAGAATGTTCATCTAAATGATATCTAGGCCAAGTTCGAATATGGGTCAAGCCGGTTCAAAAACAAGGTCACTAGGCCACATTGAATGGAATTTTTTTTAACACTCTAGAGGCCTTATTTTCAACTTGAGCATGTTGAAACTTTATCAGAATGTATGTCTTGATGATATGTAGGTCAAGTTTGAACATGGGTTATGATGGGTCAAAATGTAGGTCACTAGGTCAAATTGAAGGTAAAGCTTGTTAACACTATAGAGGCTGCAATTTTTAATTCAACAGTTTGAAATTTTGTCATAATGTTTGTATTAATGATATCCAGGTCATGTTTGAATATGGGTTACATTTGGTCAGAAACTAGGCCAAATTGAAGGAAAATCTTGTTAACTCTGTAGAAGCATCTTTTTTGGATACAGCAGCCTGAAAGTTGGTCAGAATTCTATCAAAATTATATCTAGGTCAAATTTGAATATGGGTCATGCCGGATTAAAAACTAGGTCACTAGGCCAAATTGAAGGAAAATCTTGTTAACACTCTGGATACTTCATTTTTAGCTTAAGCATTTTGAAACTTTGTCAGAATGTTTTTTTCTTGATGATATCTAGGTCAAGTTCTAACATGGGTCATGTTGGGTCAAAAAGTAGGTCACTAGGTCAAATTGAAGGAAAATCTTGTTAACACTCTAGAGCCAACATCCCCGCATTTTAGTACTTTTAGTACTTTGATTTTTATATTGTTGTTTAATGCAGCTTTCAACAATATTTCCGTTATATCATGGTGACAGTTCACTTATTCATGATCCCTGGGTAAACAAACCAGTACTCAGCTAGAAAATGTGCCTTGCGCAAAGGCACTCCACCATGACCATCGTGCTACGACTGGGGATCGAACCCAAGATGCCCAGTTTCAAATTCCTGACACTAACCATTCGACCACAGAGGATTCCTGACATCATTGTAAAACTCACGTTCCATGAGCTTTACGTAAAGCAATTGCACTAACAGCTTGTATTAATAATTAGTTACAACCATTTAGCGTGAAGCCTTTGCTTCAACATTCTTGTGACAACGACATACAAAGATTAGTCTGTGCTGTGCTTCCCTTCAGTATGATCTGACTATACCCTTAACCCTTTCCCTCATATAGACGCTTTTTGAAAACATAGTGACAAAAGAAGAAATTGCTCAAAACAAGCAATTTCTCCTTTTTCCACAATGTTTTCCACTTTTAGTCATAGGTTATCCATTCAATTATAGAGATTTTCTACTTTTTGACAAAATATGTTCAAAGTCGTCTGCTGCAGAATTGTCGTATGAGGAAAAGGGTTAATGCCATCTAGTAATACAATAGATCATGATGCTGAAAATGACTACCAATACTTTTGCACAAGTCCGCAATTAGAGTCCTTATTGCATATAAGTTATTGTGACACAAAGGGGTATCACATCGTATATCAAAATGTCCTTCGAGTTGTGTTTTTCCATTTCATTACTACAGAGTATATTGTCTAAGAAACAAACAAATAACAATTAACCCTTTCCCTCATATAGACCCTTTCTGACGCCTCTGCAGCAAACGGCTTTTTGAAAACATAGTGACAAAAGAAGAAATTGCACTAAACGAGCAATTTCTCCTTTTTCCACAATGTTTTCCACTTTTTGTCATAGGTTATCCATTCAATTATAGAGATTTTCTATGTTTTGACAAAATACGTTCAAAGTCGTCTGCTGCAGAATTGTCGTATGAGGGAAAGGGTTAAGCCACATCAAAAAGCCTGCCCAACTCACTCTCTGAGTTATGTCTACTGTACATGTTTCATGTCTGTCCACCTCCTTCGAAACAGCCTGCTCGATCACTAGTCTCTCCCAATATGTTTGCTCTCATACTTCTGAACAGACAGGGTCACCTTGATAACATTGTGACGTAAATATTCAGGCATGTAGATGCCGTCAGTAGCATGTGCGAAGCATGCATGCAGGTTGATATTGTGTTACATTTTGAAGTCTTCAAATGTAGTTTATTGTATGACATGACCCAGTTCTTGTACACTGTGACCTATCGTATTACCAATATAAACCTCATCCAAGGACAGATGTATATTATTTTTATGACTTTATTTTAACTACATTTCCTTCATGAAAATATACAAGAAGATATAACTGTCACAAATCAAATTTGGTGATAACCATTTGTATGTCATGAAATTAATGCTTGCAATTTGTCAAAGATTATGTCAATATTGTCAAGTAGTATCAAAAGTGGAAGTCAGGATAAACAACACCAAATAAGGTACAAACAGATGTCTTTATTGTGAATCAAAAACTTCGCTGTACAAATACAAACCGCCACCTTCCCCTTCCATTTCCAACTAGCAGACAAATTTTGACATATCTGCAGCAGACGATTTTTTAAAACATTGTGTCAAAAGAAATGAACAATATCTCCTTTTGTCAGAATGTTTGCAACTCTATTCCATAAGATATTTTCACTCAGAGATTTTTCATACTTTTGCCTAGATGTTTTCAAAGTCGTCTGCTGCAGATCTATTGTTTGTGGTGAAGGGTAAGCATGCTACCCAATAGACTATTCTCCGACTCTTCGCAATTAAAAGCGACTGAGAGCGAGAGTTATCCACAGACAGCACAGCTCTCATGGAGATGGATCAAATACAAACTTAGCACGAAGTCTCATAGTATGTGACCTTGACCTCACCAGAGGACAAGATAAGAAGGAGTTTTCTGGTCTTTTCCCATCTATATTTCTCAACCAAACCATATGGTATGGGTACTAAAAAAAAAAATCATCGCACTGAGTAAATTCTTTTGATTACCCACAACATAGTGTTTGATTGTCAAATAAGGGTTTTGGAATAAGAAATAGTCATCTTATCTTGAGCTCTGCCTCAAACTATTCTAAAAAAAGAAACTAGTCCATTTAAAACAAAATTAATACAAAATATACAAATGTGTTCCCTGCAACTGAGATACACCCAATGATGCTGTATACATGACAGATATGGCGCGGATGATTTCAGACCCAACGATGATCAACGACAGAAATGATGGTGATGATTTCAGACCCAATAATGCTGATTAACAAAATCGGTGGTGATGGTTTAAGACTTATATATCTATCCAAAGTCGAAATTAGAAAGAAATCCATTAAGATGTAAGTAAAATAACCAGTCTGCGAAAGAACAAAAAATATAAAATCAGGACACAGATGCAAATTTGACCTCGTTTAATTGTTTGTATCAGGAATGTATCAACAGTCTACTGTAATTTTAAAAGGGTAGACAATATTGGTCAATCAGGCAAAGAATATAATGGAAAACTTGAATTTGATACACACATTAACTGATCCTATCTTAAACAGATTCTTAAAAATGGAGAAAAGGATATAAAATATGTTTGCCCTTTCCCCTTGCAGACACATATATATAGAGATGTTCTATATTTTTGCATTCATGTTTTTAGTCGTCTGCGGCAGATTTCTTGTATGTGGGAACTTCCCCTTTTTTCATAAATATTTACAATTACATGTATGTTTTTAAACTTTGCACTTCAAACTTTCAAGTTGTTACATTTTTTACTTCATATATTTCATAGCAGAAGATTCTAAAATAATTTAAGAGTATTAGATACATAATCTAAAATACAAATTAATATAATAATACAAATAACAACAATTTTTTAATAGCTAGGTCTAAAAACTTGCTCACAAATTTCTAATACTTATCTACTATTATTTAGCAAGCACCAAGACAATAACAACTTAAGTACAAAATTCTTTGAAATTTGGTTTCATACTTTCCTTTGAGAGTTTTCACTACCAGCATAACTGGTATAACACAAATCAGCCCAACTACTGGCAACCAATCAACATGGCTTGATTGAATCTGATAGACGGTCACCCAAGGAACATTTCCATGAATTTATTTAAGCAAAAGGGGCCATGATGGCCCTATATCGCTCACCTGATTTAATAGAACTTCAATAGTTTTCAAAGTTTTTACTCTATACATATAAGAAAAATAAGCAACCCCCCTGGTGGCCATGTTTTTCAACAGATCAGAATAAATTGAACAACCTTGGTAGAGGGTTACACAAGGAGCATTTGTGCCAAATTATTTTCAAATTGGGCCAGTGATTTAGTACAAGAAGATTTTTTTTAAGTTTTCACTATATTACATATAAAGAAAACAAGCCCAAGTTATTTTGAAATCAGTCCATTGGTTTAGTAGGAGAAGTCATTTGTAGGAAATTGTTAACAGACGTACGTACAGACGACTACCACGGACGGCGAGTCATTACAAGAGCTTACCTCGCACTTCTTGCTAAGGTGAGCTTAAAGGGGCCATGAAGATTTAGGAATTTGATAGAGGTCATTTAGAGGATGCTAAGTATGAAGTGTCATTCCAATTGGCCCAGTGATTACAGAGAAGTCACTTGAAGCCAAAAGTTATTGCACTCACCGACTCACACACAACAGACAATTCACCATGATATAAGCTGGACTGGCTTTTAGCCAGTAGAACTACAAATGGGCATTATCAACAAATTAAGATGAAAGAACATGAAATACAGCCACTGCTTTAAGAAAGTACTGATTTCTTTTCCCAAATTTACAATTTTCAATTTGTATGGCTTATGAGAGGTTGAGCTGCAAAGACAATCATTTTTTTCAGAAACAAATCTATGCTATGTTTAACAGCCATTCTGCTACTTGGCTCAGATCGGCCTCATCCTCCGGTGTTTTTCCCTGAGCACTACACTCTACGAAGTCTACTTTAATAGGTTTAATGTCACTAAACGTGAAGTCTTTGTTTCTTTTCCCTAAATATGTGTTTTTGTTTCCGGAGGACATATCTTGTAAAGCTGCCGACTTGGTCACTCTCACAGTATTCCTAAAATAAAAACGACATTATTAACACTCTAGATAAGGTGAGTACCGTATATCCGCGGCCATAAGTCGAATTTTTGAGACTCAAATTTTGGCGTTGAAGCAGGGACTCGACTTATGACTGAATGACAATCTCTCCTAAGGCTATATTTTACACACGACAAACAGTTTTAGGGCTAATGCAAGTCGGTTGTAACTACAGCCTATTCCAGGAGAAATTACAACCGTTTTGCATATAACCATCAAGTTGTCCAGAGGTACCTCATTGTAAATTGTGTGTACAGTACAGTTACTACCACGTATTTGTAACTTTAAATGCAGATGTAGCAGACAGTGTTGGAAAACGTTGTGAGAAATAGAGGGTAACATCCCAGTTCGTCTAATCCCATTTCGTCTACAGTTTTTTGTCCCATTTCGTCTACACTCTTGTTCCCATGTCGTCTACTGTCCATAAAATGAATATACATAGATATGTCTATGGAGATTTCCATTTCATCTTACATTGACCTTTCTTAAATCAATTATAAATCTTGGTGTGAAAACTTTAAGCAATTACTGCTTTTAATTAATGTTAATTAAGTTTTGAACAAACTGCTGATCATCTTTTAATTAAGAAGTTTAAAACTTTAAGCAATTACCTTTGATCTGTATTGTTAATTGTTATGAACTTTGTGTTTCTTTTGTTTACAGCCTTCGGACTTTGTACATAATGTAGACTAAGACTGGCTGAATGCCATGAGTCCCTTAAAGTAATTGCGACATTCCAATATAATCATATAAAAATTATCAAAAATAGAACGATAAAAACACGATGTATGTATAACCCACATATGTTAAACAAAATATGTCCGTCTTATTGAATTTGTCTGTCTCATTAATCTAAGTGTAGACGAAATGGCACCGGGGTGTAAATTGGTTGTAGACGAAATGGGACAAATTGCAAAAAGTGTAGACGAAATGGGATTAGACGAATTGGGATTAGACGAAATGGGATTAAACCAAATAGAGATACTGCTTTTTATCAGCGATGCATCCTTTCCTTAAAATGTATCTAGTTTCAAAGCCGTAAACAAAGGAAAAATAAATATCGTACCCTTTAAAATCCTTTTTAATTCAAAGTTAATTTGTCCAATTTAAAGAAAATGTAGTAATTTCTCCTTTTGTCAGAGCTCTATCAAGAGAAGTCTGCTGCAGATGCGTATAAATGCATGTGAAAATGGGTAAGAGTGAAATCTATATAGACCTTTATTTCCGCAAACCATTTTCCCCAACAAATGAGCTACGTCATAAAAAAAGAGTACGTGCAGTTTAATCACACAAGTATTACTAAGCTAATAGGATCGTAGAATTAACATTGATTTATATGGGTGTTTTTCATTTGTCGCGTCTCAATCCCAGCTGGTAAATTAGTGACGTCATTTATTTGAGCCCTGTGTTTTTCACGCGACAAACAGTTTAGTTATAGGGCTAATGCAAGTCGGTTGTAACTACAGCCTGTTCCAGGGGAAATTACAACCGTTTGCATATAACTATAGAGTCCAAACTTCTTTCCATAGACCTTTACAACCCTTGTCTTCACCTCTCTGTGAATTACACACACTTTTAATAAACTTCGTCAATGCAATAACTCATTCCTGTGTTTGTTTTACTTTTAACTAATCATTTTTTGAAATCATTGAAAGGATTAATTTTCATGTGTGAAATCGGACAAATGTGTCTTAATGGTTGACATCGACAAAACCCTTTGTTCGAGTTTTGCGCTTTTAAATTTGGACTAGTTATAGTTGGTTTGGCTTATTTGGATTTATAAAATCAGGTTTGTGCATTATTATCATAATGTATCATTATCCAGTTTTACATCGAGAACCATGTTTTTTTGAATTTTTTGCCGAATTTTTTAAAAAGTCGACCCCCGACTTATGGCTGGGAGTAACCTCAAAACCGCCGAAATTGGGGTCAAACTGGACCCTCGACTTATGGCCGCGGATATACGGTACATGTATTTAAAATTAAAGACCCTTATTTGATGCTCAAAACCCTCAAAACAACATTTGGTAAACTCTTCATTATCTAGTCATTTGATTATTTTTTTAAATGTGTTTGTTAATTTGCTATAAAGTTCAAAAGTGTTTTTAACTATTCTTTAAAAAAAAAATCTGTTATATTTTGCATTCACTTGGTATGTTACCATTAATACTGGTCCATTTACCTTGACACCAGTGAGTCAGTAGTAATGCTAACCCTGAAACTAAGATCGTCAAGGATAAAAACTTGAAAAGCCATTACAATAACTTTTTATAGACTTTGATCTGACCAGGGATCAAACACATAACCTCGTGCACTGAGGCAGTCATTACTGATTTTTTTCTAAAGTAACTGATTCTTTGCCTACATATTTTGTCAAAAGATTGAATTACATGTAATCACATTAAGCCTTTCCCACATATCACAAATCTGCAAAAGATTTTCAATAAGTCAAAAATATGAGAAGTCTGTATAAATGAAAACATTTTGGCAAGAGGAGAATTTGCTTATGATGATCAGTTTTTCCTTTTTCCTCAATGTATTTAAAACGCCTCTGCTACAAAGGCATCAGAACGTGTTAAAAAAGACATTATTCAGTAAATGCTCTTTAATACAAGAGCGCCAAATGTCACAAAATACGCCCGTCCTGTTTTTTTGAGACCAAGTATAGTGATGATTGTTTGTACATCAGCCAAACTTACAGAGCAGACACTGTTAGAACAGTTTTGGCCATTTCGAGGGACATAATTTTGTAGTGACTAAGATAATGTTGTAAGTTATCAAACCTGACCAAGATATTCTGCCCATCAACATATTGTCTAAATTTGGTGATGATCGGATAAAGGCTTCAAAAGATATTTAGCTGACAATACCAATTTTAGGGAATTTCTATAATTAAAGGGATATAACTCTCTATCGACTGGAGCAATATGGCTAGTTATCGAACCAAATTTGGTGATTATTGGACAAAGGCTCTTAAAGTTATTGAGCTAACAAGACCAATTTTAGGTAATTTCTATAATTGAAGAGCGATAACTCTTGATTGACTGAAGCGAAATGGCTAGTTATCGAACTTATCTGAGATATTATGCCAATACACATTCTGACTAAATTTGGTGATGATTGAACAAAGGCTTCTAAATTTATTGGGCTGACAAGACTAATCTTAGGTAATTTCTATAATTAAAGGGCAATAACTCTTGATTCACTAAAGTGATATGGCTAGTTATCGAACTTGTTCGAGATATTATGCCAATACACATTCTGACCAAATTTGGTGATGATTGGATAAAGGCTTCTGAAGTTATTGAGCTGACAAGACCAATTTTAGGTAATTTCTATAATTAAAGGGCGATAACTCTTTATTGACTAAAGCGATATGGCTAGTTATCGAACTTTTCCGAGATATTATGCCAATACACATTCTGAGTAAATTTGATGATGGTTGGACAAAGGCTTCTAAAGTTATTGAATGAATGAATGAATGTATATTGTTTTATGGCGCATTGACAGCAAAGGTCATTTAGCGCGCAATTAAATTTAATTATTCACGATCCCTGGGTAAACAAGCCAGTACTAGGCTAGAAAATGTGCCTTGCCCAAGGGCACTCCACCATGACCGTAGTGCCGCGACTGGGGATCGAACCCGGGACACCCGGTTTCGAAATCCCCATCGCTAGCCACTCGACCACGGCGGATTCCTCTCTAAAGTTATTGAGCTGGCAAGACCAATTTTGGGTAATTTCTATAATTAAGGGCGAAAACTCTTGATTGACTAAAGCGATATGGCTAGTTATCGAACTTGTCCAAGATATTATCCAAATACACATTCTGAATAAATTTGGTGATGATTGGACAAAGGCTTCTAAAGTTATTGAGCCGACAACATACTGGACGCCGCAGGTAAAACTATAATACGATCCGTTTTTTCAAAACGGGCATATAATAAGTTAATGTTTCATTAGAGGCCTTGATGTGAAGTCGTCTGCTGCAGAATTGTCGTATGAGGGAAAGGGTTAAACCTCTGAAGCAGACACCTTTTGGTGGGAAAGGAAGAAGTGCTCATATTCCCGGGAGTCATAATGTATTATGAGCAATCTCCCCTTTTGAACATTATTAAAAATCCTCTTTTCATTTAACCCTTTCCCTCATACGACAATTCTGCAGCAGACGACTTTGAACATATTTTGTCAAAAAATAGAAAATCTCTATAATTGAATGGATAACCTATGACGAAAAGTGGAAAACATTGTGTCAAAAGGAGAAATTGCTCGTTTTGAGCAAAGTTCTTCTTTTGTCACTATGTTTTCAAACAGCTGCCTGCTGCAGAGATGTCAGAAAGTGTCTATATGAGGGACAGGGTTATAGAGATTTCTGCGTAGCTTTTTTCAGTGCTGTCTGTCACATACTAGTTGTATGTTAGAATTCCAACTTTCAAGTGTCTTGTTCTTTTCGTAACAGCCCACCTTTGTGATAAATTAATAAGAACCTTTACAAATTCACACTACTGGGTACTCACATTTCTTTCTCAAGTTGATTCTGTATAACCTTGGCACCCTTTGAGAAGGTCAAGTCCTGTTTATTGCAGGCTATTAATACTGGAGGGGCATTTGATGAGATCTTACTGTCACTTAAAACTGTGTACAAATACCTGTGAATAAAGAACAGAGGTGTTGTTTGTATAAACGGCTACATCAGATGGTAAGGTTTCCATCAGTAGAACTTTTCACAGTGTTTTCATTCATTTAACATGACTTGCATCCTATTGAGAATTTCTTTTTAAACTTTTTTGTTTGATCATTCTAATTTATTAAGTATGTTAAAATAACAATTTTACATCAAATTCATCTCTTTCTATTAGGAAAGAAGTCACACAGTTAGTTACACTTATGATATACAGAGCTCTAGATCGGGGATTTGTTAAAGTTTTAAAATCCTTATTTGAGCCTGAAACCCTATAATTGTGAGTACCCACAACATAGGTTTGGTTGTGTCTAAAAGAGATATTGCGGGGAAAAGACTAGTTAATGCTCCCATTTCTAGTCCTCTGAGTAAAAGTTAACCCTTTCCCTCATACGACAATTCTGCAGCAGACGACTTTGAACATATCTTGACAAAACATAGAAAATCTCTATAATTGAATGGATAACATATGATTAAAAGTGGAAAACATTGTGACAAAAGGAGAAATTGCTTGTTTTGAGCAATTTCTTCTTTTGTCACTATGTTTTCAAAAAGCCGTCTGCTGCAGAGGCGTCAGAAAGCATCTATATGAGGGAAAGGGTTAATTTAAGTGAAAGAATTATTCAAGGTATATATATAGTATAGATAACTTACTCTCCAATATCTTTGATGTCTTTCTGTACACTTGAACTGTCAACAATAAATATGATACCCCTGTAATGGTAAAGAAAAACATTTAAACAAGAGGACCACGATTGTTGTACATGGCTCACCTGGTGTTATAGAACTTTTATATTCTATACATATAAAGAAATTGAGACCCATCCCTTTGGTGGTCCTAATTTTTGAACAATCTTGGCAGAGGGTCACCCAAGGGGCATTTGTTCCAAACCGTTTTTTAAATTGGGCCAGTACTTTTGTACAAAAGAATAAAGATTTTAGTATATACACTTGAGAACAAACTGCCAACAACCTGGCAACCACGTTTTTCAATGGATCAGATCAATGCAACATTTGTATGTGCCACATAAATGACATAATTATTTTCAAGTTTTCACTATCTACATATAAGGAAAATAAGCTCCAGCCCCTGGTGGTCATGTGTTTCAAAGGAACAGAATAAATTGAACAATCTTGGAAGAGGAACATTTGTGCCAATTTATTTTCAAATAGGGCCTAGACTTTTGGACAAGAAGATTTTTATAGTTTTTTTCTTTCCATTGCCATTTTACATGGAATATAATTCTTTGAACAATTTTGAAAAAAGACCATCTAGAGAAAATTCCTGTAAATTTATTTTGATCTCAGTTCATTGATTTACTGGAATGCTAATTTGTTTGTAAGAAATATGAGAACGGAGGGACGTACAGCCAACAACCACAGACGATTCGTGATCACAATAACTCCACCCACATTTCATGTTAAGGTGAGCTAAACACAGACTAGCATTTCATGTTCCAAAACCCTTCTTTCCACTATAAAGTTATTTGTAGTCAAAGGAATGAGACCATTCTATTAACCCTTTCCCTCATATAGACACTTTCTGATGCCTCTGCAGTAGTAGCAATGCTGGGAAAACAGTTCTTTTCTCATGGGTTAGTATATAGAATATTGAATTGAACTTGCAAAGCCTTTCCACTTAACCCTTTCCCGCATATTGATGCTTTCTGACACCTCTGCAGCAAACAGCTTTTTGAAAACATAGTGACAAAAGAAGAAATTGCTCAAAACAAGCAATTTCTCCTTCTGCCCCAACGTTTTCCACTTTTAGTCATAGCTTAGCCATTCAATTATAGAGATTTTCTATTTTTTGACAAAATATGTTCACAGTCGTCTGCTGCAGAATTGTCGTATGAGGGAAAGGGTTAAGTATTTATAACAAAGGTCAAAGGGTTTAAATACGTAACAATTAGAGCGATATTTTTGAGCAAAGACCTGTTTATCCCACATTATCTTACACAGTGGCTACAGCCTGGCGAGATTTTGAGGATTTGACATACTTTGAGAATGGAACTATGCTTGTAATCAGCAGCATAAACCAGTCAAAATTGACCTAACAAATTGAGAACAATCTAGAATAAACAGTTAAATTGAAATTTATCAACCATCCATTACAAAATTTACATCCATTAACTCTTTCCCTCAATCTTGCAGCAGAAGACTTTGAACATATTTTGTCAAAAAGTGGAAAATCTCTATAATTGAATGGATAACCTATGACTAAAAGTGCGAAACATTGTGACAAAAGGAGAAATTGCTCATTTTGAGCAATTTTTTCTTTTGTCATTATGTTTTTCAAAAAGCCGTCTGCTGCAGAGGAATCAAAAAGCGTCTATATGAGGGAAAGGGTTATTTTTTTTTTGATAATTAATAAGTTGACCTTTAAATTATCGTACTATTTTGAATTTGACATCCAAATGCTTTGGGGAGCATATCATCGATAGTCTAGAAACAAACAATCAGTCATACTTATAATACCTAAAAAAAAAATCAATATGAAGATGAAATCCATAACAAGTCCTGCCCTCCAGTGAGGAGAAAACTTCTCTATCATTTTAACCTTTTCCCACAAACAGACGCTTTCTGATGCATCTGCAGCAGACGATTTATGAAAACATTGTGGCCAAAGGAGAAATTGATCATCATCTTTTGCCACAATGTTTTTAAGTTATTTAATAATTTTTCATTTATTTTTTGAGTTTCAATATTTTTGACTTAATATTTTCAAAGTCGCAGATTTATTGTATATGGGAAAAGGGTTAAAACATTGAAGGTTCCAAGTATCATCCGAAATAGGTTAATTTCTGTACCTTGCAAACTCCTTGTATGATTCAAGAATCTGTGTGCGAATTCTTTCATGTCCTGGTAAATCTATCAACAGCAATGATGTATTCTGAAGAAAAAAAAAGTTATTTGTTACTTAATCCAAAAACGCAAAAATGTCGTATTACTGTCATCATGATCCAATCCCTTTCCCTCATACAGATGCTATGCTACTTGATAATATATTAGATAAATTGGTTCTACTGATGGACAATCGGTTCCTATTTTACAATATATATATTGATAAATGGTTACATTCTGAAAGCATCAACACATTGGACATCGGCTATAATAGGGCGGTGGTTATGAGTTATAAACTGGAATATTATTAACTATATATTTCCTACTATATGCTAGCATTAAGCAGTCCTGGCATTAAGGCTGAAAACACATATGCAGCAAATTAATTGAGAAAGAAAGATTCAAAATGAAAAATAAAGTAAACAAGCCATGACTGTCCTAGATCGCTCACCTGAATTATGCAATGAGATTTCTAATTTAAAACACATGACAGTCTTAAACTGCTGAAAAGATTTTCCTTTAATTTGGCCTAGTGACCTAGTTTTAGAGTCAATATGACCCATATTCAAACTTAGCCTACATATCACCAAGACAAACATTATAATGAAGTTTCAATGTTTTCAAGTTAAAAATGCACCCTCCAGAGGGTTAACAAGATTTTCCTAGAGACCTAGTTTTTGACCCAATATCAACCATGTTCAAACTTGGCCTCTAGAGATATCATTTAGACAGTCACAAACATTCTGAAAAATATTCAAGCTGCTGAAGAAAAAGTGTGGCCTCTAAGAGTTTTAAGAAGAGTTTTTTATCAATTTGGCCTTGTGACCTTGTTTTTGACTGGACATGATGACCCTTATTCATACTTGGTCTACATATCATCAAGACAAATTTCAATATTTTTAAGTTAAAAATGCAGCCTCCAGTGTTAACAATATTTTCCTTAAATTTGACCTAGTGACCTAGTTTTTCACCCAATATGACCCATATTCAAACTTTACCTAGATGTCATTAAGACAAACATTCTGACAAAATTTCAAACTGCTGAAGCAAATTGTGACCTAGTGACCTACTTTTTGACCCATTATAACCCATATTCAAACTTGGCCTACATATTATCATGACAAACATTCTGATAGTTTCAACAGGCTCAAGTTAAAAATGCGCCCTCAAGAGTGTTAACAAGATTTTTCTTCAATTTGACCTAGTGACCTAGTTGTAGACCTCATATGGCCCAGTTTCGAACTTGTCAAAGATTTGATGGTAATGAATGTTCTGATAAATTTTCATGAAGATGCAAAATGTAGCCTGTAGAGTGTTAACAAGGCAATTGTTGACGACGCATGATGGATGACGGTCAAAATGTGATCACCATAACTCCCCTTGAGCACTTTGCAGGGCTCGCGCTGTAGGTCGCCATTGTCGCCAAAAGGCGATTATTTAATGAAGACGGCGATTATTTTGTTAATTTGGCGACGGAAAATGGCGATTATTTAATTTTGCAACTGGATAAAAAAAGTCGTCTGCTAATCGCGTGTGAGAGCTTGAAAACACGTGTCAATGAAGCGTGAACGACCTTGTTTATCTCAAGTGTCATACCCCGGTGTTAATTACAAGATCGATGGCCGCGGGTCATCGCCTTATCAGTTAATCCTTGAGTGTTTGTAATACATTTCGAAGACTGTACAACTTATCACCTTTCATTGTACATTTTAATCGCCCCAATTTAGAATGATAACAGCTTAAATTAATTTAATTCATTTTCGATGCATCCAGGGACACTATATTACAGGGATATGAAGCGAATCGATAAGCTCCGTTATCTTCGCCTCGCTGTAAGAAAAGCGGTCATTAGCCCCTTTGGTCATTATCCACTTCGTAAATTCATTTCCGCGATGGCTATCGATGTAGATAAACGGATGTTTTATTAAAATCAATAAGTTTAAAAAGGAATAACAGAGAATGTAAGTACATAACATAATTTCTATCTTTTTTTCTTACATTTATGTTAACTTTGAGCTTGTATTTAAACAAAAAATGATAGTTATTGCGATAGTTTTTGAAGTCGATTTTTTCCACAAATTTGTGGTCAAAAAATTCAAAACGAAGAATATAGGCTATGTGGGGGACCGCCATGTGTTCTATATTGCCGTTAGAAACACATTTAAATGTTATATTATAAAAGAGCAATGGTCAAACTTTGTGCTAATCCTATAAATATAGCTGATGTTTGCCGATAATTTTCTAGAATTGTTTGTGAAAACTTGTGAAAAAATGCGATGAATTTTAAAAAAGATGACGATCATTTTGTCAAAATAACGAATCGGGGCTATGCAAAACATCAATTACTGTTAAATATTGCTGTTATAAACACATTGAAAGTTCAGATTGTAAAAGTTAAATGATCAATCTTAGTTTAAATTATTTGTACAAACCGGTTGTATGCAATGAAGAATCTAATATTGTCAGAAAAAAAATGATAAAAAATGCGATGAAATTTAACAAAATTGTGGTCAATAAAGTCAAAACGAAGAATATAGGCTATGTGGAGGACCGCCATGTGTTCTATATTGCCGTTATAAACACATTTCAATGTTATATTATAAAAGATTATTGATCAACCTTTGTTCTAATTATTTAAATATAGCTGATGTTTGCCGGAAATTTTCTAGAATTGTTTGTGAAAATCCGTGAAAAAATGAGACGAATTTTAAAAATGATGACGGCCATTTTGTCAAAATAACAAATAGGGGCTATGCAAAACATCAATTACTGTTAAATATTGCTGTTATAAACACATTGAAAGGTCAGATTGTAAAAGTTAAATGATCAATATTGGTTTAAATTATTTGTACAAACCTGTTGTATGCAATGAAGAATCTAATATTGTCAGAGAAAAAATGATAAAAAATGCGATGAAATTTAACAAAATTGTGGTCAATAAAGTCAAAACGAAGAATATAGGCTATGTGGGGGACCGCCATGTGATCTATATTGCCGTTATAAACACATTCCAATGTTATATTATAAAACATCATTGGTCAAACTTTGTTCTAATTATTTAAATATAGCTGATGTTTGCCGGAAATTTTCTAGAATTGTTTGTGAAAATCCGTGAAAAAATGAGATGAATTTTAAAAAAGATGACGGCCATTTTGTCAAAATAACAAGTAGGGGCTATGCAAAACATCAATTACAGTTAAATATTGCTGTTATAAACACATTGAAAGGTCAGATTGTAAAAGTTAAATGATCAATCTTGGTTTAAATTATTTTTACAAACCTGTTTGTATTCAATAGAGAATCTAATATTGTCTGAGAAAAAATGCGATGAAATTTTTAAACAAGAGCTGTCGGAGGACAGCGCGCTCGACTATTCCACCGCTTATTTAAGTTACTGAGATAATGGACTCTAATGTAGTTGCATGCAAAACATTAACCACAATTTCTTAGTGGGTGATAATTTGCATTATATGCAGGATAGTGTTATTTAACATGATTATTTTCATAGGTGTGATGGTTAGATAGGGTTGTATAACCTTTCAATGGAATGCATCAAGTAGTTACTAAGATATGGACTCTTAATGTAGTTGCACGCAAACCTTTAACCATAATTTCTAAGTAAAAAAAGGGCAACAATTTGCACCATATACAGGATAGAGTTATCTTAATTGGTTGTGTTTATAGTTGTGCACTTGGGAAAGGTTGTATGAAGTTTCAATACAATTTTTCAAGTTGTTACTGAGATTACACTCTAAATGTAGTTGCAAAACTTTAACCAGAATTTTTAAGTCCAAAAAGGTCCATAACTTGCATAAAATGCTGGATAGAGTAATCATACTTGCTTGTCTACATAGATGTGATGGTTGGTAAGGGCTGTATTAAGTTCCAATGCAATGCATCAAGTAGTTACTAAGAGATGGTCTCTTTATGTAGTTGCATGCAAAACTTTAACCAGAATTTATAAGTCCAAAAAGGCCATAACTTGCATAAAATGCAGGATAGAGTTATCATACTTGATAATCTACACAGGTGTGATAGTTGGGTAGGGTTGTAGAAAGTTTCAATGCAAAGCATCAAGTAAATACTGAGATATGGACTCTTAATTTAGTTGCATGCAAAACTTTAACCAGAATTTCTAAGTAAGAAAAATGCCATAACTTGCATAAAATGCAGGATAGAGTTATCTAGGTGTGATAGTTGGGTAGGGTTGTATAAAGGTTCAATGCAATGCATCGAGTATATACTGAGACATGGACTCTTAATTTAGTTGCACGCAAAACTTTAACCAGTATTTCTAAGTAAAAAAAGGGCCATAACTTGCATAAAATGCAGAATAGAGTTATCATACTTGATAATCTACACAAGTGTAATAGTTGGGTATGGTTGTAGATTCAATGCAATGCATCAAGTAAATACTGAGATATGGACTCTTAATTTAGTTGCACGCAAAACTTTAACCATAATTTTTTAGTAAAAAAAAGTGCCATAACTTGCCTAAAATGCAGGATAGAGTTATCTAACTTGTTAATCTACATAGGTGTAATAGTTGGGTAGGGTTGTAAAAAGGTTCAATGCAATGCATCAAGTATATACTGAGATATGGACTCTTAATTTAGTTGCATGCAAAACTTTATTCAGAATTTCTAAGTAAAAAAAGAGCCATAACTTGCATAAAATGCAGAATAGAGTTATCATACTTGATAATCTACACAGGTGTAATAATTGGGTAGGGTTGTAGAAAGTTTCAATGCAATGCATCAAGTAAATACTGAGATATGGACTCTTAATTTAGTTGCACGCAAAACTTTAACCAGAATTTCTAAGTAAAAAAAGGGCCATAACTTGCATAAAATGCAGGATAGAGTTATCTAACTTGATAATCTACATAGGTGTAATAGTTGGGTAGGGTTGTATAAAGGTTTAATGCAATGCATCAAGTATATACTGAGATATGGACTCTTAATTTAGTTGCATGCAAAACTTTAACCAGAATTTCTAAGTAAAAAAAGGGCCATAACTTGCATAAAATGCAGGATAGAGTTATCTTAGATGATAATCTACACAGGTGTGATAGTTGGGTAGGGTTGTAGAAAGTTTCAATGCAATGCATCAAGTAAATACTGAGATATGGACTCTTAATTTAGTTGCACGCAAAACTTTAACCAGAATTTCTAAGTAAAAAAAGGGCCATAACTTGCATAAAATGCAGGATAGAGTTATCTAACTTGATAATCTACATAGGTGTGATAGTTGGGTAGTGCTGTATAAAGTTTCAATGCAATGCATCAATTAAATACTGAGATATGGACTCTTACTTTAGTTGCACGCAAAACTTTAACCAGAATTTCTAAGTAAAAAAGGGCCATAACTTGCATAATATGCAGGATAGAGTTATCTAACTTGATAATCTACATTGGTGTGATAGTTTGGTAGGGTTGTAGAAAGTTTCAATGCAATACATGTAGTATTTAAGAACTTGCATGCAAAACCTTAACCAAAGTGTGACGTGGACGCCGACGCCGACGCCAGGGTGAGTAGTATAGCTCTCATATTCTTCGAATAGTCGAGCTAAAAATGGCGGACATTTAGAAAAATAACGAATCGGGTTTATACAAAACATTATTTGCGCTTCTATATTGCCAATATATATACATTTAAAGGTCAGATTGATAATGTTGAATGATCAATGTTGGTTTAAATTATTTTCACAAACCTGTTGTATGCCGAGATTCACCTAGAATTGTTTGAGAAAAACGCGGATAAATTTTAACAAAGGGCGACTAATTAGTGAAAATTATGGGTACTTCTTTATTACCTAGATTTGTGTGTAACTTTCCAACAATTAATTCATGATATAAGGTTTTTAATCAATGAAATATATCCGTTTTAACAACGAAGGCAAAGTGTATAATCATTATTCAATGTTAATTTATTTCAGAATGGGCAAACTTCATGGCAGCAGAAGGGGACGAATTGGCAGGAGGCCAAAGAAAACGAAAAACAAATGCACTCCTTTAGCAAAGAAACCTAGGAAATCAATAATTATATGATATACAGTATAATATTAAAACATTGGTACATGTACATGAATGAATGTATATACGTAACATGTATTAAAATATTGGTATATGAATGAAAGTGAAAGTTAACCCTTTCTCACATAAAACAAATATACAGTAGACGACCTAGAACATCATAGACAAAATATCAAAGAACAAGTGTTGAATAAAGTTAAAAACATTGTGACAAAAGGAGCTATTATGAACAATTTCTCCTTTTGTTGTACTGTTTTCAAAAGTCGTGTGCTGCATCCAAAAATGATTGTCAAGATTCTTGAGCATTTTTTTTTCTTTAAACAAATGGTTTGCCCTTTTTTATTAAATCATAATTACATTTACAATCTTAGATATATTTGCAAAATGAATGGCCAAGTATGAATTCGAATTTGTCTGCTGCAGATGTTTGAATGTTGAGAAGGGTTATTAATAAGAGTTTAATTACCAATTAGCCCATTTCCCTGTATGAACAATGAAAGGGTTATATCCAATTAATTAGTATGTAACCAACACATATGGAACACGACAGGAAAGGATTGCATAATGTTACATAACATAAGTCACCCTGCCATCTGGTCAGTGTGATATTATAGACCTCTTTAGAATTGCATATATTTTATTGTTTTGGGCCCCTCAATCAAGAGATAATCTCATGTTTTCAATAACAATCTGTTTTTCCATCAAACGATTTTTTAATAAAAAAACAATGTATTGTAATAACCAGTTATTGTTTTTATTTTGAAAAGATTAAAATACCACTTGACTAAGACTTCTTGATAAAAGAATAAATTATTTTACACAAATTTGAATCTTTTGTCTATATTTTGTGTCCCTGGTTACTGTAAAGAGCGCTAGCAAATCAACGAAAACAGCCGTATTTGCACGCAAGTAACCGTTATCATACGCATGTGAAGGTCGTTATCTATCGGAATGGGTAAATCAAAATGGCCGATACCTGTACGAAGCGAGGCCAACATATTACTGATAAGGCTGATAAAACCGCACGCGTTTCGTATCCCTGTAATATAGTGTCCCTGATGCATCCAATTTTTTAAAAAGACGGACATGTTTATTAAATCTAACTGATTTGTTTACCTTGCAACAAAATGGCGGACGACCTGTTAAAATTTATCGCTGATCAATGTGGATTCGATTTTCATGTATTATTGAAGTGGTTTTGAGAGGTCGGTTGCAAAACAAATACGAGAAAATACTTGTCTAAATGATTTGGACTATTTAAACACAGACTTTGTTTTTGTTTAACTGGAAGGGTTTTCCGGAAATTAACTTTCACTTTGGTAATTATATGCAGACTGTTTCGTACCCTTTCCGTTTCGTAACAGAAATAAATTGACTTGGACAAAGACAGTGATCATGATAGGGACTGAGTGTTTAGATTTCCAAGATGAACTTATGAATTTCAATAGCCTTATAATGTATAGTTGAGATTAAAAGTATCCCTTTGAATCATATTTATAAAAAAACTTGTTTTTACTTTTTTCTTGTTACATATATGTTTCGGTCTGACAGATCTTTATGTTTTGTCTGAACCAATTGTCTGACACTTTTTCATTTAACTTTTGCAAATCTGAACAGGATTCACTAATGACTAAACATTTTGGAAGGTGTGTCAGATTTAACTAAGCAATTAAACAAGTGTATGTACCGTATTGCTATTTTGACTAACTGATAATGTCATATGAAAAGTTTGTATACATGGGTAATAAATATATATGAAACAAAAATGCTGACAAAGCATTATCATGTGTTTATTTTATTGTACCACATTCTTGCATTTCACACGTTAGCTTTGGTTTTGGCTATTAATTTTGTTCATGAAAAAATAATGGCTATTATTTTGTCTAGGCCAGAGCCAGCCCTGACTTTGTATTCAGGTGAGCTAAAAATAGAAGCTACTCTTTTTTCCAATAAAGTTATATAAGTATCTATTTAATCAAGTTAATTTGGAAATAGAATAAAACATTTAAACAGTCTTTACCTCAATTTAGTCAAGTTCCTACAAATCAACCTTGGTAATATTTGTGTATTTTCACAGAATATCAGTGACTGTATACAGATTATTTGAACAATCTCAGACTTCTACAAGATTCTTAACAATCGATTACCACAGATTTCAAAACTCTACGATTCTAATTGATCATCAGTACAACACTTATCAGTTCCAAATCCAAGAAAAAATTCTAAAAAAAGCTATAGAGAATCTATTTAATATGGGACAAACCTTTTCCGGAACAGAGTACATTCCAGAGTTAGGGGACATAGAAGTGAAGGTCTGTTTTAACTTCTTATGAACAAGCTGTAAATAAAAACAAGAGAGCATTTTATGTCAACATCATTATATAGCTAACAAAACATATTATATATATCTAACTCATCTGATTGGCATGAGTTCAGATACAATAAGTTTTTAGGCTACTCTCCCAAATTTCAAGTTATATAATTATATGAAATTAAAATTCTACATCAAAATTTGTTTTAAAGGAATAATAAAAAAATTATTTTTTACAGCCACTTATCGTCACTAATTCCCAAGAAATTCATGCCACTAATTGACATACAATATTCATCCCAGACATTTTATTTTTAGATTGTCTGCTTTAAAAAACATCAAAGGAAAAAAATGTTATATCAGGAACATAAGAAGTAAGACAGTGGTGCAGAGGTAGAGCGTCGGCCTCTCGTATCAAAGGTCCCTGGTTCGAGTCCCGTGATGAGCGGGTCCTGACTTTGGGATTTTTCCACACAAACGGCGCGAGTACTGGTTAAGTCTCCAGGAAGCAGACATCGAGCGTGATTAATCTAAGCCCAAGGCTTGTTTCGCAATCGATGTAAAATAAATAAGTTTAAACTATAAGAAGTAAGGTTTAGATATAAAGTTGGAAAAAACAATGTAAAAAAATCAAAAGCAATTTCTCATTTACCCAGAAAGCTCTCAAAACTATATTGATCTGCATGTTTGCTGTAGAGGTTTTAAAGCCATAAAGGTAATCATATTGTGAGGGAAAGGTCTGAATAAAAATTGTGCATTTCCACCTTCTATATCAGAGATTCAGACAGGCCCGAGCTCCTGTAGCTCAGTCGGTAGCGATGTGGGCTGTCAATCCAGGGGTTGTGAGTTTGAATCTCAGCTCAGCAAAGTTGTTTTCCTGAGCTGATTCTACTTATTCATATGTGTTTTAGCCTATAACGCCACTCACTAATTTTTCTATTTTGCGATAATAAGTACAAAAAACACTAAATTACAAACTGTTAAAATGTATTGTAATATATTCGTGAATGTGCTATTAAATTAATAATTATGAAAAAATATGGTTATATCTTATATGGGTTTTACAGTCTATATAAAAAGTTGTTATCGTGACAGACAAGTTGTGTTCAGTATCTAGCTATACCGATTTTGCGCATGTTAAATTTCACAAAGTCAATGGGATAGGGATAAGTCTTCACAATAATAACCCTTTCCCTCATACGACAATACTTCAGCAGACGACTTTGAACATATTTTGTCAAAAAAAAAGAAAAATCTCTGTAATTGAATGGATAACCTATAAGTAAAAGTGGGAAACATTGTGGCAAAAGGAGAAATTGCTTGTTTTGAGCAATTTCATCTTTTGTCACTATGTTTTCAAAAAGCTATCTGCTGCAGAGGCATCAGAAAGCATCTATATGAGGGAAAGCGTTAAGTGGAAATGCTCTGCAAGTTATATTCAATATACTATATACTAACCCGTGAGAAAAGAACTGTTTTCCCAGCATTGCAACAGCCTAGAATTAGCACACCTCTCCTGTTATTTCCTCTTCGTTTAATCAGGAAAATTACTGGAAAAGTGAACAAATGGCATAAGAATTTCAAGGAAAAGTCTTAAGAAGCATACTAAATAAACGTAAGAATGTATACTAAATTGTTAATAATAATATATTTTTATCATGGAAAAGAAAGAATGAAGTTAAGAAAATTAAGCTTCATAGTATATTTCAAAACAACGAAAATATTACCCCACCCATTTAAATACTATGCAAACAGCATATGGTTAGCTCATTTTGATCATTTAACTATGCGAATTAACTTCAAAATAATCTTAAAACACTCACAAATTGTCAGCAATACAACAATTAACGCAACAAAAACACCAAGAACAGTCGGATCTCCTGAAATAAGGCCATCTTTTAGGAAACGCATCCAAACCGCTACGTGGTTTGCTTGTTTGGCGACCATCTTTGAATGAATGACATTTCCGCTTCCGTTTGAGGTTGAAGAATGATATATACCGGGGCATTTCGGAAAAGAAGCATTAATAGATCATACGTACTGCCGTGCGTTGTTCATAGGCTTTCTTAAAATAATCCTTTCCCTCATTAGGACGCTTTATGACGTATGTGCTGCAAACGACTTTAGAAAACATTGTGGCCAAAGGAGATATTGCACATCATGGTCAATGTTTTCAATGCTATTCAATCGGTGTCACTAAACAGAGTCTGGTAGAGTCTGGTAGAGTCCGGTAGAGTCTGGTGGTCAAATATCCCATTATATCACTGTTTTGTTGTGTTTTTGTATTAAAATGAATGAAATAAAGTGTTTTTGTATCATATAAATAAAATATAATAATGTATTTGCCTATTTTAGTTCATTTTCGAGTGAATATAGAAATATTATATGCGTGAACAGGGACACTGGTAGAGTCTGGTCATTATTAAGCAATAAATACAACTTGTGACAACCAAACCTGGGGAGACAACCGACTGCCTACGACTTAACGTTTGACTGACGAATCAGCGACCTATGTTACCATAGTGTCGAAATCCCACGAGTTAACACGTTCTCATGTGGACATCATTTTTGGGTCAGACCGTATTACCTATCCCCTGAATTAAGTGCCTAAGCGTTAGACAGCTCTGGACCTCCTATCTATACAAAGAGATGGAGGGGGACCTCACGATACACAGAGGGAGGCACCAGACCTACATGTACTTACACATATGTTAATACGACACTGAAGAACCTGCAGCTTGTGAGCGTGTTAGGCCAGGGTAAAGATAAGGTAATAACCCCTCAAAAGCTTTCTGTCTCCCAGAACGCAAGCCCCCCCCCCCCCCACCCCCCCCCCCTTCCCCCTTCCCCCCTTAAGAACATATAATTTAACCTGGCGCCTAAAAAAACTAATAATATTTGAGTCCTATTAACACATTACAGAATGTTTAAGTCTTAAAAATGAACGATTGTTATGAAATATTATTTGTTTTTTATGAATGTCCACTGAAAACACTGATTTTTTGTGGGTGTGTGTTCGCCGTGGAAGTTTTTGTCCAAGGTTGTCCTTGCAAGTCCGTAATTTGTTTGCGCCTTGTCATCCGACATCGCTCCATTCATTGATTAGATATATCTACAAAGAGACTAAGCTTTGAAATTAGAAACAGTATAAATTATTTGAATAAAGGGATGGGAGGGAGGGAATTTTTATAAATTTTAGACTGCTATTACCTTCAAGAGTGTCAGGAAAAGGGAAGCTGACTTGGAATGGCCTTCGGGGTAAACAGACCCTATCAAGGGACATAATTTCGAAGCGACACTTCGGGAATTCAGAAGCATTTATCTCCCCTGCTATGAACCTTTATTTATTTGAACACATGACCCTTTGTTAAAAATTGTTTGAAATTGGATTATAGAATATAAAATTCAAATAATCTGTTTCATGAGCAAGTTCTTCTTAAACCACAAGGTTCCAAACACATCTTTCCTGCAGTTGCATCAAAATAGGTCTGCAAATTGGATTGTTTTATCATTTTTTAAGGTATTATATGTTTTGCCATCAGATGCTTTTAAAGTAAAGGGCTCTAAGGTAATCATGTATCAGGTGAATGTATTGAAGAGTGGAGTTATTGAAATGGTAAACCTTCCTGTACATTCTTTCATCTGGTTATTAAGCATTGGGTAAAGGATAAATAACTCATCAAGAGTAAATCCTCTCTTATCCACAAAGTTGTCAACAGTTATCGGATGAAGGGATACCTAAAGATGTTTGTATGAGACCATTTTTGGACTGGTTTCCCGAACGCCTACTCAACTTAATATGTATATGGGGATCAGGGGGCCTTTGGTAATAAGGGTAACTTATAGATTCATTTTGTAGATGACTTTGGACAACTTTATTATAAACATTTGAAATTGATAAAAAAGTTTTAGACATCTTTATTACATACATATCGTAAATCAATCCGTGATTAAATTGGTATAAACTTGTTACAATCAAACTGTCAGGATCTTCTGGTTATAAGGGCAATGGTGAAGATGTGGAAATCATTTCTCATGCTCAACAATGGCCCAAAACAGCTTAATGTTAGATTCATCACCAACATATATAGTGCTATAACACGGGACTAGATGGATTCGTCTTAAGAGTAAATCATAGAGGAGAAGACAAATTATTCTGGAAATGTATTTAATCCTGTTACTCTGCCTCTTTGTCAACCTTTAACAACATACCGAAATACCTTAGAAGACAGAACCATAAACACCTAGCAGACCTGGTCAACGTTGTCGCCAGGCAGGTTATGAATAATGTTTCTAAACGATGCATAGAACACAAATTGGTCCTACTTGAATTGGAAATGGAAAATGTATTTCACAAGCCAGGGACTACTAATCGTACTTAAAGTTGTCCCTGCCTAAGCACAACGAAACACTTATAAATGCTGACGAGAATCAAACTTATGCATACCAGATAAACACCCTAACATGTTGCTTCTTTAGATAGTGTACCTCTTGAAAATGTTGTTGGGGTAGAAGCAATTGCCTTTAACATACATTGACCATTTTCAACAATATGTTTCTATCAGATTGATCTGAATTTATCCGAATATCTATGTTTCAATTGTCTTAAATTTAGAAGTGTATCAATGCACACGTGACGCGTTATACATATATATATATATTTTTTTTTATTAACAAAATAAAAATCTGATCATGTACATTAAATATTATAATAATCAAAAGAAAAAAGTAATTTTTCATTAAATCTATCACTTATAATTGCCCCCATAATAGGCCCCCTAATCCTTAAATTTATTAGGTATAGATTTAATCCAGTAGGCGTTCGGGGAACAAACCATTGGACTGACCATTGTCATTCAAATTAGAATTATCTAAATGAATGACTGAATGACGGTAATGAGAACCAACAACAAATTTCTTTAAATTGTGTTGAAAGTAATTTGAGAACAAAATAACATGTAACTGCATTTGTAACTAGTCGCAGAAAATCTTATTTAAATGAATGTTGACCCTTTGATAATACCTACAATTGACTTGATTGACATAATCAATACTCAATAAAGGAATTATAATCATCTCAAAATGACAACACATTTAAGCTTTTAAATCGCTTATCGTTCTTATTCACACTTTTGATTCAACTGCAATGCGCATCATTGGTTTTGATGAAGATGGAACCTTATAACCGTCGATTTTTAGTGACTTTAAAGGTGCTGAACTACAGATTATAGATAGTATAGGCAAATATTTAAAACTGTTCTAAAGTTGTCTTGAAATATTACAATCTTAATTCTGGGATAGAATTAAAACTAAATGTTGATCGTGTATGCTTCATTTGTACTTGATAGACATACCCAGTCAGCCAAGTCTCGTATACTTGCATGACTTTCAATTGACTGCTTTTCAACATTTACTGCCAAAGTAGTTTTGAACTATTTATTATTTACTTTGTTGTCACTACATGTATATGCAATACTTGCAGAAGTTTCAATATATATTTCAAAATATTGATCTCCATCTAAAGTTCAGCACCTGTAAAGTCTTATATATAACATTACATAATACCCTGATGGACGCTCGGGTTTGATTATCCAAAAAATACTCACGCATTGGTTCGTAGAAACTAGACATGACTGCAAAATGTGTAATAGTTATTCTTGTATTTTCAGATATTCTTCCCTTATAACGCAATGCAATACTGAATTTCACATCCACGATGTTTTGTTAAAATACACTATTCTTTTCATTATAACATACACTGTAAAATATTAAAAGAAATTCAAATTGGGAATATTTTGTGGAAGGTAAACATGGACACTTTAGATTAAGAGGAAAACAATATGATACAATATTCTAAGCAAAAAGTATCACAACCCCGACCCTCCTTATGAAAAGATGCAAACATTTTCAAGAATGCTAAGTTATTTATTTGCATAAGATCAATCATTAACTACATATGTATTTCTCATTGAAACATTGTTTGTAGGTTTGCAATTTGAGTTATGTTTCTGTTTAATTATTGAATGCGTTCTCAGTGGCAGCTACACCTCCGATATTTACTTAATGAACAGCCGGAATAAAAGGAACGGAACTAGAGTAAAACGCTCTTTCTGTTAAGAAGTTATTAGTGGACTTAAAGACAATTTAACAGCGTTATTTCAAACAGAAATAAAATAGAGCAATATTAAAGGTCCCTCTTGCGTATAGGTGAAGATGTGTTTATTGTTTCTGACTCGCAGGATTTATAGATGTTCTGTTAATGCTCAGTTATTCAAATAATTTCCTTCTTAAGTAGTACAACTTCTGATTTCATCGTTAACATTCAAAGAAAGCATTCGGAATAAAAAGAAATGACACAATTCCAAAAATGTTACTTGGCCTTAATATTTAGATGTGATTCTACTGTTATATTTGCATTTGTTCATACAGCGAGGCTCTTTTTCAATTACCTAAATAACTTTTGCATTTTAAGTTAAAAAGCGATGTCTTCCCATTCATTCATTTTAGTTGTTCTTATTGATATTTTCTTTGTATTGTATAAATATGCGGAATGGGGGATTAATTTTAAAATAAGGATAATTGAATCCATTGTTGTAAAGTTAAACATGTTCATTGAAGCAGTTTTTCTATGTCCCAGAATGTTCTTCAAATCTCTCCACAGAATATAATTAGAAATGAATCTACCATGCCATACATATATACAGTTGACTTGTTTTCTGTACTTGAACCAATTGCCTTTGTCTCAATCATTCCAGCATATCTGTTAACTAAACAATAATTGTTGATTTTGAACTATTGTATTATGATGCAAGTTTTTATTTCATGTGTTATGTATATTAAAAGGTTAATTTGATACATACAGTTGTATATATGAAAGTGTGTTATCGAACGTTGTCTCGCTCAATTTTTATCTTTAGAATTAATTTCAGTCAAAAGCCCTTATAAAATGTGTTATTGGGATAGTATAAATAGTGCATATGTCTTTAGAGTTAAAGGAATATCCGCTACGCTATCGTTTTTCACGAAATACTGCGATTTCTCCATCAATGCTTTAAACGTGTGTAAGACGTGTACAGACGACTCAACCAGAAAAGTATCATCTGAAATGTTCTACATCGGTTGAGCAGCTCGAGTCTACATCAATGGTTCAGCACTAGGCCATTTCACACAGGGTGGCCAGAGTTCGAATTAGTGTGGAAGAGACGGTTCCAAACAGACGCTTTGTTGGACTACACGCTGAACAGAGAGGTTCGACACTGACAGTTGAAACCGCATACCAAAGGCAGTATGAACCGACAACATAGAGTTGATACTTCGTCTCAGATCAACTGAGGCCAGGTAGCCTGATTGTACACAGTCTCAGTTAGGACATTATCACCTGCGAAACATCCCTATAAACGTCAACTTATCTCTTGACAATTGATAAGAATCTTCCCGTTAATCAAGATATATGCACAATGACTATGATAACTTAATCGAATGTAGCATGTTAAATTTCACTTGCTTCAATTTCGAATTCAAAATTGCAATTAATTTTTTTCCATATTCAAACGTACGATCAGGCCATTTAAAGATGATAAAGTGTGTGCTTTGCTTATTTTATAAATTGCTACACATGTGTTATAGAAGAAGTAAACGGAATAAAGACGGGGTTTCAGTAATACACTATATATATATATATAATACATACTCTACATGGCGAAGTTACTTATGCCTTCTTATATATATACTGAATTAAATGGGTTTAGCGCAAATAAGGAAGTTGAAAACCGTTTGCTTTATTGATATCAGTTAGGTCATGCTTTATATTTGTGCATAACGTAAATCGTCTCTTTACATGTACACACGGAGTTGAGTCAACACACCTGATTATTTATTCAACTAACCTTACCAGTGAGACAATGGTGCAATCATGTAGCGTTACACTTCATCTGTCATTTAATTTGGTATGCTATGTTTGATGTTTACTTCTGCGTAAGTTGGTATTGATCTCTTTACTATTGTATATTCTTTACATGTATAATATTGCACATCACTGTATTAACTTTCAATATCCTTGCAATAACAAGCAGTCATAATAACGTCGGAATGACTTGATCAAACAAGAATGCATATCTTTAACATCACTTGTACTCCAAATGCGTTTTAAAGACAATACAACGCACACCATGTAATGTGGATGAACCGGGGAATCGGTTCAGAGCTGCTTTATTATGTTAAAATTATTGTAGGTATGGTATTAACAGGGCTTTTCAAACATTCACCATGGTAAAAAGTCAATTAGAAATGCTAAATATGATAATGCGTATACGTTGAAAAGTAGGTATTTAGTTTCGGTTTGTTTTCAGTAAGAGTATACCTATATACAGTTTAACATAACATGGAAACCGTAAACCGTTTATCGCAGAAGGGTATATAGCTTATTTACTAGTGTATCAGTTACAATTGATATATGACGACTTCATTTATGCAAGCGATGCATGCCACCCACTTTATGATCAGTATTTGATAAAGTGTACTATCTCTAATATTTCACTTAAATAAAAAAACCATTAAATTTAGTAATATTTTTTTCACTTTACCATAACAATGTCGGGCCCCGGAGGCTCAGTCGTACGTGGACTTTCGAGCCACAAATCGGTCAACATTATTTACGAGATTTGACAAAGGGGAATGCGACAAGCTAGAGTTCGACTTTCACCAATGGACGAACATGTTATGTGGAAAAGCGGATAGTTTCTTCAAAAGAGTGCTGTGTGGTGAACAGGTGAGAGAAAGTCTGGAACTCATTGGTAGGTAAACTGGCCCTTGATATGACTGTTAAAAGGCGTTAAACCCAAATCGTTCAACTGAACAATAGAAATAACATGAACATAAATATACGTCATAAACCTCATATTTGAGCCTCGGTTTGCCAATAAACAACCTGTTATCAAAAATATTATATCAATTTCGAAATAAGCTTTCAGCTTATAATGCTAATGATCGATGTTTACTTTGAGGAGATTTTACCAGTACTCGCGTCGTTTGTGTGGACAGATTCTAAAGACACAAGCCGTTCATCACGGGATTCTTACCTGGTACCTGGGGAACGAACGAGAGGCTGACCTTTACCCCTAAAGCACTTTCTGAACCCAAGATATTCTAGTCCTAGGTTAACTATCCGAAGTTAACTATCCGAAATAAATATCTTGTATTTCGGATCCATAAGTTGCACTATCCTTGGTCGGGAATCTCAACTTGGGTTTATGAACAGTAGCTTTGTTCACTCGCCGAATAGTTGCCCCTGAAAACCTTCGACTAGTTCTACACACATGTTTCCATTCGGGAAAACTAGTATTTAATTCGAGTATGACACGTGTAACTGCCAAATGTCAAAACTGCTACCACTGTTTCTGAAAATAATTAATTCAGAAGTTCTGGTTAATACTCCCAACACTCATATTAAGTGTATGTCTTTTCACATAAATGAGATCAAAGTGATTTTAAGCAACAGGTAGGACAGACAATGCTATGCTACGATCACAAGTATATATACTTTATTAAGAAAATTAGAATGGAAAAAAGGTGTAGTAGCCGGACGCACACTGCATTGTCATGAAGAGAAAGTAGATTTGTTTATGGACTTATCCATTTTTTCCAGAAAAGCATATTATATCTATAGAGCGATAGCTTCTTGAAATGAATTACTGTCGAAATTCTTTCTCGTAATAATTTTTGAATTGATTCATTGTGGTGTCTGTAAACAATCGTTCCCTTTGCACAGGTTTGTTCAGATAATCCAATGTAAGATGTGAGCGTCCATACACTTTAAAAAAGTAACCATTGTTTAATGACTTAAAAAAGGGGCCTAACTACCCTTGACAGGTTTAAAGTTTAATGGGGGTTCGAATAAAAATAAAACTTACGGATAATCTATACTACATTAATGCAAATCATCAGGTTCAATGTGTAGTCGGATGTTAGTTAAACTTCGATTATGCAAGACACAGCCGTTGAACTAGAGTTTTAACTGAGGCTTTTACTTGAACTAGAATTATGCAATCGGTCTTTTAGAATGGCAAGTAATTGTTGTAAGGGTGAAGTGTAATACATTTCCGCACCAATTTGTCTCAATAATAGTTCACCCTCTTCTTGCATAGCCTGTAATCGATATACATATGTAAAAGCTTGATGGAGTTTCATGTTTTTCTTTTATACACTTAGTTTTAATATGTTTAAGACATTTAACATTTTGATTCGAAATACAACCTGATACAATAATAGTTATTTCACAAATATGCACGGGCATAAATTATAACATTAATAGTGTACATAAACACGGCACGTTCTTTGATCTTTGCCACTTCAGGACCAACCATACAAACTAATCCATCGCTTTCTCCAAATTGAAACATACGCGTCCTTGTTGACTCTAGTTTAATTCTGACATGTACGTATACTGAACTTGTACAATTGAACGATATATATATATATAGTATTTCCTGGTTCAGAGATAAACTGGATGCTACATATGGAACAGTTGGCAATAACTGTAGAAAAGGAAGATAGTTAGACACCAGTGATCACAACGTCACATGTCCGGACCTTGATCAAAAGAGTATTATTATCAATCGGGTAAATCTGACATTCCATAATTCGACTTGATCTGTGAAAATGGTGTAATTTTTTTTTTTTACCACGAAGAGCACTGACCCGGCAACCATCGTTGAGAATGGAAAGTTATATATTATGTCTACATTCAGCATGATATATTTATAATGTGTACTAGGTTAGAACTAATAGAGTTACTTACATAATATGTACTTCATCAGTGAGCGGTTTATTGCTATTTATGATTTATACATTTGCTATACTCTACCTGAAGAAAAATGGAAAGCCTCAGGTTGAATCGTTCGTCTCGACGCCGAAACACGATTACGCTCGGACAGCTCGGAGACATCCAGCTAAGATACGCCTATACATGCTTGTACCAAATCATATACTAGTTCCTTAAATATAATGTCAAATTGTTAACCTTCCAAACCTTTCTGAGGAAAGCTAAACGCTTAATTGGGAAGGGCGTCATATTTGGTGAATTTACATGACTGCACATTTTAGTTCATCCTCGCGATATATTACTTATTAATGTCATTTAGCCATGTTTAGCAAGGGGCTCTTTATTGCTATAGTAGGCGAATTCCGAAGACACTCGCCAAAATCTAGGCTGTAATCAGTCCCTATCGTTTAAGCCTTATTACAATATCGGCAATGGATTAATTCAAATATCTCTTTCTACAGTAGCTCTCTATTACTGAACACCATTTCGGGTTCGGAGAGATGTCCGTCCTACAAGGGTTAGAAGTTCCCTAAAGGACCCGCCTGTTTGCCGTGGGTGGATACTCGTTAGCCGAAAACGAGGGTCCTGGCAGGCAAAGGAAGCGCAGGGATCTCCGGCTTCCCAACACACTGCTTCTGCCTCTGCTTCGGTGTAAACGGGGGCCTAGATGGGCCCGGTCTAGTGCAATCGGCTGGTTATATTTTAGAGTGAGGCACATATGTTTTGTTTCTTACAAATACATGTATTTTAACTAAAGTTAACTAATGCTGTTAACATTTCAAAAATATCTGTGCATGTATCAACGTATAATTTTTGTTCTTTTTCACTTGAAAATATTCCATCTGCTCGTTTCATTCATTACATATACACCACATTAATATTACTTGTGTCATATTTAATTTGCATAAGGTGTACAGGTTATTGTGCCTGGTCTATTATAGGTTAATGGGCTAATTGGGTAGAGCAGATGTTTTGGTCGGGGCACTGACTTGCATTGAGAATCACCGATATGGGGGATACATCTTACTCATCTCTTGATCTTGCTGTGTGTAGCCCTGCTATATTTGTTGATTTCTCATTGAAGGTCGCAGACAACCTTCATGGAAGTGATTGCCGTTTAATTATCACTGAAACTGGACGCTCTGTCTAGGAGCTTCCGAGGCGATGGAGGCTTCACAAAGCGAACTGGGATTTATTCCATATGCGATGTGAGCAATCCATTACTCCGGAGATGCTTTTTTGGATTGTGATGATCCTACACAACTTTTTACTTAATTTATCAGGCAGCTCAAGAAACGATACCCCAAACTTCGACAACTCAAAGCGCCCTCGCAAACCTTGGTTTGATGAGGATTGCAAAAAAGGCAATAAGAACACGCAAATCGGCTCTCAGACAATTTGACCTAAGGCCAATTCAGTAAAACCATGTAAAGTTTAAAATAGCTCGAGCATAATGTCGTAAAACTATCAAGCAAGGTAAACGTGCGTCTTGGCGACGGTATGTTTCTAGGTTAAATTATAGATCATCCGTCAAAAGGTCATGGGATATGATAAGAAAACTTAATGGCAAGAGTGGTTCCATTGGCGTAAATCATCTGGACACCCAGACTGTGTCGCTACTTCAAACATGGTCCTGGATCGTTTACCTGATTTTTTTCTTCACTTTAGCCATAGTTTTGAACCAATCTGCATGGCTTTGAGGAATCTGATAGTGGGTCACATAAGGAACATTTCTACAAAATTATTTAAAAATCGGCCTGACACTTTCAGAGGAGATGAATTTTTAAGTTTTCACTAAAGCCATATAATGCAAAATAGCCCCGCTCCCTGGCGGCCATATTTTTCTACCAATCAACATGGCTTGAAGGAATCTAATAGAGAGTCATCGAATTAACATTTCTACACAATTATTTGAAAATCTGCCAACCAGTTTGGGAGAAGAATTTCTTTTTCGTTTCGTTGCCATGGAAACCATAATTATGCATCGATCCCAACAATTTGAAGGAATTCTGGTGAGGTCATTGAGAGGATGCTTTCTGTGAAGTTTCATCCCAATTGACCAACTGGTACTGGGGAAAAGAAGTCGGACGACGGACGACGCACGACAGACAAAAGGCGATCACAATAACTCCCATTGAGCACTTTGTGCTCAGGTAAGCTAAAAAGGATATTGCAGATTCCTTTGCGCAAAAGTCGGCCTCTTCAAACTATTCTCCAATGTTTCAAAAGTTTCAACAACAGAAGGAGAAACAAAAACTCAATTTTAAATCAAAGAATGAAGAGGTCTACAATACACATTTTACGTTAAAAGAATTAAAAACGGCTGTCAAGAAATGCCATGATACCGCCGCGGGTTCAGATGATATACACTATTAATTACTTAAACAGTTACCTTTCGTGTCCCTTTCATGTTTATTTGACATTTATAATCAGATTTGGCAACGGAAAATCTCCTGATGTTTTTGAAAGAGGTCATCGTTATTCCAGTACCCAAACCTGGTAAAGATACAACTAATTTGGAATTATCGTCCTATAGCCTTAACCAGCTGTATATATACATCCATTGAAAGAATGGTGAACGACGGACTTGTTTGGTTGATTGAAATGAACAAACTTATCACAGAACAGAACAGAACAGAACAGAAATTTTATTTTCAACTTAAGCATATACAGCCCATGGTTGATATTCACAAATATACATACAGAAATGGTTAAGACAATAAAATAGTTGAGAAATAGTACTTAACTAAGTTTAAATTAAATAAGTTTAAATAAGTTTAAAATCAAGTTTATATGCATATGTATAAATACACATATATACACAAGTAACTATATAATTATATATATATATACACATACCCATACACATACTTACATATATATATATATATATATATATATATATATATTAATTTCAATATGAAATTAATCATATCAAGAAAGAAAGTGGGACTGTTAACGCCCGTCTAATAAGGATGCTTTTTATTTTCAAATAGAGAGTTTTCTCATCTCAAAAGCCTTGAGGCAAAATGACGCAAGATTACATAAATATTTTTTTCTTTCTGTGTTTAAGAGTTCTATGAACTTGTACATACTTGGACGTTGTGCGTAATAGCGCGGTATGAATTGTTTTCTTAATGTTTCATAGAACGGACAAACTAATACAAAATGGAACTCATCCTCCAAATCATTCAAATTACATAAGGTACAAATTCTTTGGTTCCTTTCAATGTTTTCATGACGACCAGTTTCAATTCTTAATTTATGGGATGTCAACCTTAGCTTAGATATAATGTTTCTATACTTTGGAAAAGTTAAAATGTCCAAATAGCTAGACCGTTCAAATATTATTTTAAACTGTCTAAAAAGTGAAAGTGATGAGTAATATTTGATATTTTCTTGCCATTTACATATATACATATCCCTTAATCTTTGCCGTAGCAGAGGTACAAATACATTAGCATTTACAGACTCCGGATACAACCAAATCTCGCGAAATCCTGCATTTTGCAGGATATCGCGAACTTTGGATGACCAGTTAACAATATTTACATCCCTTTCTGCTCGAGATCTTTGATCCAATGTCAACGTTCTGAGGATACAATTATGTGACTTTTCCTGGTATAATTTTAGCCAGTACTTAACAATACGTATATATCTAGATATTTGTAGAGGATAACGTCCAAGTTCAGCGTATATAGCCAGAGTCGAAGTGCTGGTTTTAACATTTAGTATCCATTTACAGAATTTTTTATGCACTAATTCTAGGTTTTCAGCAGATAAATGTCCCCAGACCTCACAACTATAATTCAAAACAGACTGGACATGAGAATCAAATAAATCAAGCATGATATTGATAGGCACGTCCAATTGATTTGTGACATTAAACAAGGCGTTCATTGATCGCAACGCTTTGCCCTTTAATTCGTATGTTGCTTGTACAAATGAGCCCCTGCAGGAGAACACCAACCCAAGATAGCTAAAACTTTCTACCATTTCAATGTTTTCACCTTGGTATGTCCATGTATAATCTTGTTTCAGAACACCCTTTTTCCTAAAAAATCATAACCTTTGTTTTTTCAACATTTACAGTCAGACTCCATTTGTCACAATAACTCTTTAAGCAATTCAGGTTCTCCTGCAGTGCCTCCTTTGATTCCGCAAACATTACTGCATCGTCAGCAAATAATAATAAATATATAGATAGTTGATCAATGGTCACCGCAATAGTATTAGAATGGTGAAAAGCATTTTCAATATCATTTAGAAAAAGGGAAAACATCATCGGGGAAGTTATTTCCCCTTGGAATAAACCGATCTCGCTGCTGAAATAATCAGAATATGAATTCAAATGACTAACGCATAATTTGACCTCGTCATACATTGAACGAATAACGGAAAAAAGTTTTCCATCAACTCCTAATTGAAGCAATTTAAACCAGAGTGAATACCTATCAATAAAATCATACGCCTTCTTAAAGTCGATAAAACAACAATACAATTTACCCTTTGCTTGAAATTGTCGTTCGATTAAAGCGTTAAGGCAATAAATAGCATCTACTGTACAGTGATTAGGTCTAAACCCAAATTGAGCGTCTGTCAAAATATCGTTATTTAATGCCCAATTCTTCAAACGTTCGTTCAATATGACAGTGAAAAACTTAGCAAAACAACTTGTTATTGTAATGCCACGGTAATTATTGGTATCCGTGCTATCACCCTTTTTATATAAGGGCTTAATAGAACCTGTAGACCAGCAGCGAGGAAATGATTTACTATCAAGTATATAATTAAACAATAATTTTAAAGGGTAACATAAGCTATCTATATTTTCCTTAAAATACTCATACAGAATGTTATCAACTGAACATGTTTTATTATTGCCTAATTGTCGACTTGCCTTTTTTATTTCTTCAAGTAATATAGTCTGATCTAATTCCTCAAATGTGGGTTCATTTTCCTGATCTATGTTTTCAAAATTGTATACATATTGTTTACTACCATTGTCGAAATTTTCGTCTTTAGGATTGGCTAGGTTTTTGAAATACTTGAAAAATTCTTCGTTCGATATTATATCACCAGTGCTGGTTTTTGTCCTTTTCCTGAAAATAGACCACAATTCCTGTGGCCTTTTCCTTCTCACCTCGTTTAATTGTTTACATTGGTTATGTCTAAAGGTATTTCTGATTTTCCTACAGCAATATTTATAATTCTTTTTCTTTTCATATAAAATGCGCCTGTTGTCATCATTTTGTGTGCAGTTAAAATTATTCACAGCTTCTTTGAACGCTTTATATTTCAGTTTACATTCATCATTGTACCATTTTTGTTTAAATTTATCAGGTGATGTAAATTCACATGTACTATGTTTAACATTTTTATAAAAATATTTATTACCCTTTTCATTTAGATATGATGTAAAAACATCAACTATTGTATCAGTATTTGACTCTTTCGCTATTTCAGACTTCAACTTCTCCTCTAGTATATGAATTTCTGAGTTTACGTCTTCAATAAATGAAGTCTTTTTTTCAGGATTCCATCTACAGTAGTTTATTTTTGAATTATTAGTTGCGGTTTTTTCATGCAGAATTTTGAAAGAAAATGCAATGGGAGCATGGTTGGAAAATGTATTAAATTGTTCTACATTAAAGTATACAAGTTGATTCATATCCCTCTCATTTGTCAAAAGATAATCTACTACACTGCTACCGTTATACATAGTACACGTATATTTACCTTTAGCCGCGTCATCGTATAATCTACCATTTACGATACAAACATCGGAAGATTTACATAAATCAATCAATAAATCCCCGTATCGGTTTGATTTGTGGTCTTGTGTGGCACGCAGAAGTGCTCCATTTTGTCTATTGACTATGTTTTCAAAGATTGAATTGTTGGTTATGAAATATAATTTTTTTTCCAGTACGTGCATTCATATCTCCTGTAATAAATAATTTTCCCAATTCTTTATAAATACCTATATCGGTTTCTATGACTCGAAACGGGTCTTCGTCGTGTATTTTATGCATAGGAGAATTTTCTGGTGCCACATAGGTAACAGCTAGGTAAACATCACTTGTCATTCGAAAATGATGTTTATCTAACTTTAACCAGACTAACCAATCATACTTGTTTTTTATCACTTTAATTCCTTTTCTAAACGTGTCCCTTATATAAATAATTAGTCCGCCACTACTACGTTTTGCTCTCTTATGTTGATATCTTCTATATGAGTGTACAGGCTTACTGTAACCTTTAAGGTCAATATTTGAGGATTTATTTGTCCATGTCTCGGACATACACACTAAGTCATACTGATTAATTATTGTTGTAAATTCCTCCGATGATTTTTTAGCTAGAGTCAGCCCTTCTACATTCCACGACAGACACTTTAATGCACCCCCACTAAATCCCTATGGATTGTCACCATATAGCGTATTTTCGATGTACAGTTTATCTACATTTAAATATGCGGCTTTTCCTTCATCCCGTGCTTTCTTCATGATTGGTATTAATTGTTTCCGTCTTTCGACTATTTCCTTCGGAAACTGCTCGCTCACACCGTATGTTGTGTTCTTGAGGTTTCTCGCAGATTTTCTCGTTTTCTCTCTATCTGGGTAAAAAACAAATTTTGCCACTATAGGTCTAATTTTTTCACTACTATATTTACCTAATCTATGGGCCCTATGTAGTTTTATCTCCGATTTTGCATTCTCTACTTTCATTTCTGTTTCTATGAAATGTAACACTTTTTCCACACAGTTTTCATTGATCTCCTCTTGAATCTTGTAAAACATGAGATTATCTCTCATACTTCTGCACTTAAGGTCAACGATTTCTTCTTTCAACTTTAATGCGTCAGGCGACGCTGCACTAATTTCACTATCTTTCAAATTTCAAACTTTCTCTAGGTCTTTGTCATTTTCGGTCTGTTTCTGATAGATTATTTCTAATGACGCTGAATTCAATTCTCGATATGCCTTTTCGTCTCCGGCCGTATTCTCTAGTTTCTTTATTCTTTCTTCCATACTTTCTGCCTTCTTGCTTAGATGAATAACGGCGTTTTGTAGAGAGTTAAGCGATGATTGCATTTTTTCAAGCGAAGTCAATTTTTGATCCATGGATTCTAACCGCTGTATAATGATAGACATGGGGTATTGCAGATTGTTTGGTGACGCGGTAGAAGTATTACCTTGTGGGGAATGGAGATGCGGTGTTCATAGCCGCTATTTGACTGTTATAGTTGAACGGGAGGGTCCAGGGAAAATACTGCAAGTTTGTGGGTAACGGTGTACAACTATTACTAGGAATATCATGACTTGCCTGCATTTGTTTTTGAGATGATGTATCCGTTTCGGATGAATCCGTTACTTGTGGTTGAGACTCAGGTGTTTGCTCACTTTGTTTTTTCTTTTTGTTTTCCTTGGTCGCCCTTTTGCCGCCATTATTTTCCATTGTTTTCGGGAGTTTGGTTCCTTTGTCACTGTTTACCGGCGACTCCTTCGACTTTTTCCGTTTCCTAGTCATTCCTATTCATTCATAGTCCATTTAATGACACCTTTGTAAACTTTTCCGGTCGAAAATCTCTGTATTTAACAATTTATTCCTATTTTCTTCAATTTTCTTCAACGCGAGGTAAAAACCATGTCCTCCATTTCTGCTGTCACAACTGTCCAGTCTTGTTTACGTAAACATAGACTCACAATGGATCATTTGAACCGGTTTGGTACTTTTATCCGTGAAGCTTTTATTACAAAGGACCATGTAGTAAGAGGTCGCCTTACTTATTTTATTTCTGATTTTTTAACTATTCGTCAGTTAACAGTTCGTATTGGTGATACTTTTTCTGAACCACATGAACAGGAAATGGGTGTTCCCCAGGGATGTATTCTTTTTGTTACACTTTTTAGTGTAAGAATTAATAACATTATCAAATCTGTTAACCCTGGAGTTGTCTACTTTTTATATGTTGAAGATTTCTGTATTTGTTACAGATACAAACATATGCATACAATTGAAAGACAATTCCAACAAGTTTTGAATAATTTACAAAAATGGTCAAACGAAAATGGCTTTAAATTTTCTAAAAGCAAGGGCAAGTGTATACACTTTTGTCAGCTCCGTAAACACGCCCTAGATCCTGATTAAACACTAGATTGCACTCGTATTGAGGTTGTGTCTGAATTTAAATTCCTTGGTCTATTATTCAACCCGAAACTGACTTTTATTCCTCATATAAATTACCTTAAAAATAAATGCCAAAAAGCTTTAAATCTGTTACGCGTTGTGTCCCATTTGGACTGGGAAGCTGACCGTAAAGTTCTCTTGATACTTTACAGGTCATTAATACGATCTAATTTAGACTATGCGTGCATTGGCTATGGCTCTGCACGAAAGTAATACATTGCAACACTTGATACCATTCACCGTCAGGGTTTACGGCTAGCCCTGGGCGCTTTTCAAATCACGCCCGTCAAAAGTCTCTATGTAGAAGCCAATGAACCATCCTTATATTTACGCCGACAAAAAGTAGCTATGCAGTACTTTTTAAAACTTAAGTCTAACCCTTCAAATCTTACTCATATAGCTGTTTTTGACCCTTTATACAAGGAATTATTTATAAAGAAGGAACGGGTAATACCGCCTTTTGGTATCCGTTACGGTCCAGAAGTCGTTGAGCTTGATGTTGACCTTTTACGACATCGCGAGGCAGTATATTTCAGATGCTCCACATTGGACTCTAAATAGTCAATCATTCATTTATGATCCTGCGACCGATAAAAAGGCCTACATATATCCTATTGTTTTTAAATCCAAGTATATGGAAATTAAAAATACATATTTTAACTTTAAGCGTATTTATACAGATGGTTCTAAGCACTGTTACACCTTTTAGTGTTAGAATTAATAACATTATCAAATATGTTAACCCTGGAGTTGACTACTTTTTATATGTTGAAGATTTCTGTATTTGTTACAGATACAAACATATGCATACAATTGAAAGACAAACACGACCTAGATCCTGATTAAACACTAGATTGCACTCGTATTGAGGTTGTGTCAGAATTTAAATTCCTTGGTCTATTATTCAACCCGAAACTGACTTTTATTCCTCATATAAATTACCTTAAAAATAAATGCCAAAAAGCTTTAAATCTGTTACGCGTTGTGTCCCATTTTTGTCACCGAAACTTGATTTTAATATACTGTTTTCATTAACGAATCAATGTGTGATGAGTGCACGTGTTGATACATACATATTTTGGATATGAATAAATCGAAGTATGGTCAAAGGAAAGATTTTACGAAATAATTATCATAGTACAGAGTATCTTGCTGTGTGCATTCATATGTAAAGAGCTTATAACTTATTCTGGTTTATGCTAAACTGTCATACCTAAATATTACTTGTTTGATTCATTCGCATGCAGGGTTTTGGTGGTGGCGTTGTGTATCTACTACAAATCAAATTCTAAACTTAAAACATAGTTTGATTTTGAAATAATTGCACATACACATTTGATGAGTTATATTTTGATAAACACGTTCATTTAGTGGGGTAAAGAACTAGATATGTGTGAGAAATTTACCTTTTGTAAAATCAATGTTAGCGAGTAGATAGTATTAATGGTATACGCGACACGATATATGTCGCATAACTGTGTATCGTGTCGATCGATAGCGTGTATGAGTTAGTGCGATAGGAAACCATACACATTCATTCTGTTAACAGGTGTAGTAGCTTCCTCTTTCAACTAGGAAGAGATAAACTGTGTAAAATGGGTTTAACCTGGACGACAATGTACGCTGTGTTCTTATTGATGATATGTCTAAATGGCAAGTATATAGTTTGATAATTGTGTTAAATGCGAAAATTGCTATTTTTAAAGGCTAATTACAATATCATGGTTTGTTATACACCTTATTTGTGTCATTTTAAGTATCTCATTCTGTAGCTTAACCAACAATTGATAAAAAGGTTAATTGTTAAGCATGAATTGATAATCAGTTACAAAGAAGTATATTTAAAACCAAACAGGTCATTCGATGATTGTTAAAAGGGAAGCGATTATTTTTCTTTTACGGTTCTATCAAACACACTTGACTAAAAGGCATACGATCACCCGAACAGACAGTGATCGCTTTATACCCACCGTACGTCATCTCAAAATCATGCACTATTTGTGATGTCATTTTAATTAAAGAAACAACAGTTACACAGAGACTTTGGTCTGACTTGTGTATTTTGAATTACGTACGCATGGTGTTGAATGTCTTGCAGCCATGTCTTTTGAAATCAGCACAAACTCAATGAATCATGTAGAGAATACAATCATTACGTGCTAGTTTTGTTCGAAATTAGAAAACTTACAACAATGTCACACATGCTAAGCCTTTTTCGCGGTCATACCGTTGTCGTGGATAATCTTGGACGAAAATAGAATAGTCAAATGAAATATTTTTGTTATAGGTACAGAAGGCCTAAGTGTTACAGCATCCGTGTGTGCATCAATCGGAGAACGGTTCAGGATACATATTGTGTTTTCTAAACCTGTGGTTATGAACTGGAACAGATCAGATAAATCTACAGCTATAATTGCAATACCGAATTTCACAGACTGTAGTATTATTCCTGGAAATTCTGATTACAATTTGACATTATACACGTTTACTTGTGATTCAAATCTAAATGTGTACACCATGGATATAAACAGTATTTCCACTGATGATCTAAGTCGTTCTTGGACTGTAACGGTCTTAACAAATAATGGTGCCTTACAATCGGACCCTCAGTCAGTTAGGTTATGCGGTAAGTATATTACTGCTTGAATGCATTCGATAACTGGTGTTAAATTATTTCTCTCATATTATTTGGCATTCAATATATACACACTATGATTCAAATTGAGAGTGAGTGTGTGTGTTGGGGGGGGGGGGGGGGGGAGGGAGGGGGGAGGGGGGGGGGGGTATACTGTATTATGGTGCACTTTTGACACATCTATGCAAGTTACTTGAAATATGTGATCTCTCCTAGTTTTAACCCCTTCCCACTTTTGACGCATCTGCAGCAGACGACTTTTCTAAATAGTGTAGAAAGTAGCAATTACTAAATGTTGCCAACATATTTTCAACTCTATTCAATAATTAATCTTACAGTTATAGAGATTATTTTCATAGATATGTCTACATGTTTTCAAAGTCGTCTGCCGCATATATGTTGTATGTAAGAAAGGGTTAATTGGTACTCGGCACACTTAAGTCCAAACGTATAGTCACTATATATTACGTAACATTACGTAATCATTTTCACGTCACATTGAATGCTTATGTTAAATGCACGCGTTGGGTTTTAATCAGATTATATTATGAATGATAGACCGTTAATCGATCATTATCAGTTGAACACTATCCCGGTCGATATGCAGACCCCTCCCGCTGCATGCGATAGGGGCTCAAACCGGTTTTGCGACTGTTTATTGGACCTATGTACATATCTTGGTATGTGGATAGTAAATGTATGAGTCGGCAAAGATAACAATATTGGTAACTTTACGTGCTTTATGGTCCCATAATTGGGAAAGTACAGTTGATTATGTGTTGACTATTTATGAATATTTTGATCTTTTATTAGACCCCCCCCCCCCAGCTGGTCGGGGGGTTCGAAATAGCCCAGCTGTTGCACTACAGTGTGGTATAAATCCACCACTGTTCCTGTTCGTTTTCCGTAAGCTGCAAGCCGTGTCGCCTGATGATGGGATCCTGGTAGTTGAGTAGGCTCGGAGTATCGCAATTTTAAACTCCGATTCTACAATACACTGCTTTGGCCTTGAGTTGGGTTGAACGGGAGGTCAGGAAGGCCCGCCCTGATCAATCGGCTGGTCATGTTTAGCCCTGATACACTTTATTTAGCTACGTTTTCTTTTTCGTTATATTAACCTTTTACGAAAGATGTTTTTTCTTAAATATTTGTATCCGTTTGCATTTGAGACAAGGTGTATCAAAAGGCAGTGGCTTCAGGGTTAATCGGTTAAAATAGATGTTTGATTGACGATCGTTCCCCTGTTTTCATGTAAGTCCATGCTTGGTCGGATACCACATTAAATATCAGTTGATCAATTTAGTCTGTTCTAGACGAGTATGCCGGTGGTGTAACTTTGGCGTAGACCGAGATTGATATCCTCAGAATACGTCCCCTTGTTGGGCTCCGTGGCGGTTGAAGGACACGACCGATGAAACTATCAAAACTTAACATGGCCAAAGAAAAGCCAAGCGTACCCGATCTGATTATTCAGATTCCGGTAACGAAAATCACCGGTTAAGTTCTAGTTTCCCTCGATTCATATTAATTGAATCGACAGATGAAAATCAATTAATATCAAAGCTCTCTCAATTCGTAATTAAGAAACAAATTTCAAGTTATATTGGGACACACAAATCAGTAAAAGTTTAAAAAACGGTTCTGTACTTGTAGAGATATCAAATAAACAACAATCAATAAATCTTTTGAAACAAAACGTATTTTGTCAGGTCCCTGTAAAGATATATATGCTCATTCCTTTCTGAATTCATCAAAGGGTGTCATAAGATGCAGGGAACTTGAAAATTGCCAAACTGATGAAATATTGAATATTAAAAAGGTCAAGGTGTAACAGATGTCAAACGAATGAAATCTTACAGAGAAGGTTTTGAGAAACTTTCCAACACTTACAATTTAACTTTTATTCAGCCAATTGTACCAAAAGAAATAAAAATTGGTTACCAGATAGCCAAGGTTGATTGCTACGTACCCAATCTCTTGCGCTGTTATCGTTGTCAAAAGTTTGGACATCATGAGGATAAATGTAACGGCATTCAAATATGTAGTAAATGTTCTCTTGTTGGTGTCGATCATCAACTCTCTACCTTTTTAATCAAATCTGCAAATTGTGGTCTTTATCAAGCTACAAGTTCAAAGGAATGTTCGTTTCGGCTTACACAAAAAGAAATTCTAAGTGTTAAGTATAAGCAGAATGTTAGTTTTGTGGAAGCCAAAAGGAATGTTGCCCAGCAACAAAACAATAAAGCGAGCTTTCAAGGAGACAACAGTTTTGCTAATAAAACAAGACCAATTGTGTCACTCCTCTTAACAGACCACTGCCACAGTCAAAGGAATGTACGACATGCCAACTCCTTTTGAAGGTTTTTTGTGTCAGATAAACAGCCCTCTACTTCTTCCCATTCATCGTTACCATCATTTAAAAAAGCCACTTCTTCCAAACGAAATGAATCTTCTTCAAAACAAAATGAATGTTCTTCAAAATAAAAAAATGAAACTTCTTCAAAACAAAATGAATCATCTTTAAAACAAAATGAATCTTCTTCAAAACCTTTAAAGCAAAATGAATCTTCTTCAAAACCTTTAAAACAAAATGAATCTTCTTCAAAACAAAATGAACCTTCTTCGAAAACAAAATGAATCTTCTTCAAAACAAAATGAAACTTCTTCAAAAATAAATGAATCTTCTACCGTTAAAAACATTTCAAAACATACAAGTAAATCACCTGATACCAATAAACCTTCAAGTATTACACTTAAACTAAACCAAACCTAGGTCGAAATCACACTCAAACCCGATTCTAAAGGCTTTAAGAAACAAAGACCTAGAAAAATTAAAGACCAATTAGATAGACCTAGTGACTCTTCACCTAAAATTAAAAACCGTTTTAAGCAATTGGATGAAATGAAGACACGGGATATTGAGTCTCCTAGTTCATGGTCGGGTGCGAAGGATGACTGGAATCATGATATTGATTCCTGGCAGACTTCATTAGCTGAAACCAATGAATTCCATATTCCAGTGGTACTGTCGTAGATTTAAAGCCAATTTTGAGGAATTGTCTCTTCTAGTTAATAAAAAGAAACCAGTAGCTAAATGCTTACAAGAAACATTTTTAAAAGATAATGATAGTTGTTCCCTTAAATATCATTCATATTATCATAAAACATCCGATGCAAGTGCTCGAGCTTGTGGTGGGTAGCAATAGTTGTTAACAACTATGTTCCCCATAGCTTAGTCCCACTTACTATAACTCTGCAGGAAACTGCGGTAAGAATTTCATTGAGCAAAACAATAACTTATGTTCTTTGTATCTTCCACCAAGTCAGCCTCTTGATACAGACAAGCTTTTTTAACTTTTCAATCAGCTTCCAAAACCTTTTATGATAGTTCGAGACTTCAATTCACACAAAATGTTGTGGGGATGTAGAGACACCAATAAAAAAGGCCAATTCTTCGAACACTTTATTTTTAAACATGACCTTTGTATTTTGAATAATAAATATCACACCTATCTGCATCCTGCTACTGGTTCTTACTCATCTCTTGATCTTACTATTTGTAGTCCTGATATATTTGTTGACTTTAAGTGGAAGGTAGAAGACGACGTTCATGGAAGCGATCATTTCCCTATAATTATCACTGAAACTTGGCCATCTGTCCAGGGGCGTCCGAGACGATGGAAGCTCCACAAAGCGAACTGGAATTTATTCCAGATGCGATGTGAACATTCCATTAATCCGGATGCTTTCTTGGAATGTGATAAACCTACACAACTATTGACTTCGTTAACGTATCAGGCTGCTAAAGAGGCAATTCCCCAAACTTAGACAAATCTAAAGCACCCTCGAAAACCTTGGTTTGATGAGGATTGCAAAAAGACTATAGGAACACGCAAATCGGCTCTCAGGCAGTTTTACATGAGGCCAACCCATCAAAATCATGTATACTTTAAAATAGCTAGAGCAAAAGCTCGCAAAACAATTAAGCAAGGTAAACGCGCGTCTTGGAGACAGTATGTTTCTAGATTAAATTCTAGATCATCTGTCAAAAATACATGGGACATGATAAGGAAAATAAAAGGAAAGAGCAGTTCGCTTAGTGTGAATCATCTGAGCACCTCAGACAGTATCACTACCTCAAAGAAGGATATTGCAACACTTCGGCAGCTTCCTTTGCACACCATGTGTGATTGTCTTTTCTAATAGACTGGTTATTTATGTTTCAATTTTAATTATTTCATCATTTACAGTAAGTAAATTATTAAGCACCCAAAATGACCTTAGTTGTCGACGGGACTTAAAATACCATTCATTCATTCATTATTAGAATTTCATGTACATGATTTTAACGTTCATTCCAACCATGCTCCAGATGCTTTTGATTATTTAAGAGTTAATATATTATGTAATCAAAGCACTGAAAGTGCTGTGGGACGGTACCCATTGTATGAGGGGACAAAAGATGGTCAACTGTTCCATTCTTTGGAAAGTTACAACACAAGTCACATAATTTCAAAAAATGTAAACAAAAAAGCAGAAATGCATACAGTTCAAATATTTATTTAAGACAGGGTTAACCTTATTTCCAGAGATCTATAATTAAACTCTTGAACTGTAGATGGTAAAGACAGTTAGATAAACAAACACATTTGTGATAGGTAATTTATCACATGGATAAACTCTACAGCAGATGATTTGAAAATGTTTAACTAAAGATATTGGTAAATCTGTATTGATGAAACTAAAAGTATTGACGTGTGAGGAAAACATTGAGAAAACTGTAGAAATTTCTCATACCATCCATCTGTTGAAGATTAGACAACATGTGTCTGTAGTGTAGAAAGGGTAACATAGCACCTGTAGCAAAGCTATTTATTATCTATAGTATCTAAAGAATCAACTTAATTTTAACACTCTTAGTAAAGAGTCACCCAAGGAACATTTGAGAGAAATGTGGTGACTAGAGTGTTTACAAGATATTTCTCAATATTGGCCTAGTGACCTAGTTTTTAACGAGACCATATTCGAACTTAGCCTAGATATCATCAAGATAAACATTCTGGTAAAGTTTCATCAAGCTAGAGTTAAAAACATGGCTTCCAGAGCATTAACAAGATTTTTCTTAAATTTGATCAAGGGACCTTATTTTTGACTCAACATTTTCCAATGTCTAAATTGGCCTGTATATAGTCAAGAAAAACTGTCTGACAAAGTTTCAAGCTGCTTAAGTCAAAATTGTGGTCTCTTAAGTGTTAAATCAAGATTGTCCTACAACTTGGCATAGTGACCTAATTTGTTAACAAACATTTCCCATATTCAAACTAAATATAATAAAAACACTCATTCTGACAAAGTTTCAGCATGCTCAAGCTAAAAGTGCAGCTTCCAGAGTCTTAACAAGATTTTCCTCCAACTTGGCTTAGTGCCCTAATGTTTTATCCAAAATAACCAATATTTGAAATTGGCCTATCATCAAGACAAACTTTTTGACCACTTTTCAAACTGCTCAATACAAAAATGCAGTGTCTATAGTGTTAACAAGATTTTTCTACAGTGTTTGGCTAAGTGACCTAGTTTGAAGGAATTTAGGAGAGGACATTAAGAGGATGTTCTAGGAAGTTTCATTCCAATTGGCCAAGTGGTTAGGGAGAAGAAGTCGTTTGAAGCAATAAGTTAACGCATGCACGACGGACAATTCGTCATGACATAAGCTCGACTGGCTTTCAGCCAGTGGAGCTAATTATAATATTTCAATCACCCTTTCCCTCAAATAGACACTTTCTGACGCCTCTGCAGCAGGCGGCTTTTTGAAAACATGAAAGCAAAGGAAGAAATTGCTCCATACAAGCAATTTCTCCTTTTGTCACACTGCTTTTTATTCATGCCTCTTACTGTTGACAAATGCTAGTAAACTTACAGTTTTACTTTTAAATTTTACATCTTTGGTCATTTAAAAAAACAAATGATCCCCCTGTGTGACACAATATGTAGTTAAAAATGATCTACTTAATGTTAGTTATCATGTACAAGTGTTTACATAATAAACACTTTTATCCAAAATACTTGTCACAACGACTCGCTGCTGTTATCAGCTTTGAAGAATGTCATTAACGTCGTTTTGTTTTTGTTTTCTACCCGTTTTGTTGCGTCCACGACTTGCCATTTGTCTTTTATTTCTCTGATTCAACTAAAAACCAAACCGGAAATAACAGTTAATATACCCCAATTTTTCCAATACATATAGGTTGGTTGTAAAAATGTCCCATACACTGACATTATGAATCTTCTTCACAAGTAATGTTGCGTATTGTGCATTATATAATCTGTCAACATTCCCATGATCTGAAACGAAAAAAAATACACACAGTTACTGATTGCACAATAAAAATAAAATCAAGATGTGCATACAAAACCATTTTTTATCAATATATACGTATGCTATGATTTGAAAAATAAAATAGTCCGTTTATAATAGATACTTTGCAATTATTGATCTGCATTAAGTTATTTGGGGTTATAATGCATCTGTATCCAGTGAAGACTCAGAGGAGCCTATGTATCATATTACTGACCATATACATGTAATTTAGACCTATCAACAGTGTAGCCTCACTACTTTTATGTCAATATAACTTTATAAATGACGCCAAGACAGAGTGTCAGTTAGACATGGATTCACTAGACACATTATAACATAGCGTACACAAACTTGATACAAATATACATATGTTTTTGTGCGTTAATTGAATAACATTTTTGTACAAAGCATCATGCATATGCTCCATCTAAGTATAGACAAAATCTGGAAAATTCATTTATAAATATACATTGTATTTCTTCATTCTTTTCAATAATAAAACGTGTAAACATAATATCATCAATAAAAATAATTGTACACACTTAAGTTTGAAAGCAGTTTTCACATCACTTTGTCTCCTAAGTCCTTAAATGAGCCTAAATAGTGTATACATACAAGAACGATTATACACTTGTACAATATAATAGAGACCTAAATAGAAATATATAATGTATATATGATACAGTCAATCTGTGAAATCAGCCATTTCATGAAATGGCTAAAAAAATAGCCTTTTCGTGAAATGACCAATTCACTCAGTCATTTCATGAAATGGCTAAATATTTCAGGCTTTTCATGAAATGACTAAGAAATTGCTCCAGCCATTTCATGAAATGGCTGAATATACAGAAGCAAGTGATTTTATAACAATAATGAGTAATTATATTGCTAAAAACAAACAGTACGATTATAGCAATAATTAAAGAATAGTTAAACACATTCTTTTAAAAGAATGCATATTGATGACCGAGCAATTAAAGCACACAATGAAAGTTTGCTTTACTTCTGCTCAGTTCAAAGCAATCATTAAATGGTAAAGAAGGTATTTACAATAATGTTTTTGTTTTTGCGAACCAATTATGATAATCCAATTAAAAATGATGATTGGTCTATTTTATACTTATCTCTTTAAGTACACAATTAGTGAAAGTTTGCATCACTTAAACTATGATCAAAGCAATCATTGTAGGTAATTATAATGAGCCCCTATTCTACAATCCAGTTAGCTTGCATTTATTAAGATTAATTACATATGACAAAGTCATTTCACGACATGGCTAAAACATTTATCCATTTCATGAAATGGCTGATTCCACAGATTGACTGTAATATATGTCATCATATGTGAAACAAAATGTACAAGGTGCAAAAAAAGAATTTGTTATAACATTTATTATTGAGTATGAATATAACAAAGATATACATGCTTTTATATTCATTTTATCAAACAAACTATACTTTTCGTGATATAAAACATCTTATACACAGATTGGCTGAAATAAAGCCTGAAATATTAAGCTATTTCATGAAATGACTGAGTGAATTGGTCATTTCACGAAAAAGCTAATGTTGCAGTCAATCTGTGAAATAATGTCATCATATGTGAGACAAAATTTACACGGTGCAAAAAAAGAATCATTTATAACATTTATTATTGAGTATGAATATAACAAAGATATACATGCTTTTATATTCATTTTATCAAACAAACTATACTTTTCGTGATATAAATCATCTTATACACAGATTGGCTGAAATAAAGCCTGAAATATTAAGCTATTTCATGAAATGACTGAGTGAATTGGTCATTTCACGAAAAGGCTAATGTTGCAGTCAATCTGTGAAATAATGTCATCATATGTGAGACAAAATTTACACGGTGCAAAAAAAGAATTATTTATAACATTTATTATTGAGTATGAATATAATAAAGATATACATGCTTTTATATTCATTTTATCAAACAAACTATACTTTTCATGATATAAAACAACTTATACACAGATTGGCTGAAATTGCACCAGCCAATCTGTGTAACATTGGCATTGAAATTTCAGTCATTTCATGAAAAGCCTGAAATATTTAGCCATTTCATGAAATGACTGAGTGAATTGGTCATTTCACGAAAAGGCTAAATTTTTTAGCCATTTCATGAAATGGCTGATTTCACAGATTGACTGTAACATAATATATAAGTCTCTGACTATATGTACGAAGTCTCCAAAGTCCTTCATCTTTTATTTTTTATTTTCCTTTATATGCCACCCTTTTTAAATAATTAACAGATGTCAGATGATAAAACGGACAAGCCAATGTCTACAGGAATTGGGCTATTTTCAGACATACGTATACATGAAATACATGTGAGCTTATTTTCATATCCGGTTACGATACAGCACAGGGCGAAAATAATAACAAAAAAGTGTTCCACTCCAAATTACAGTTTAATTGACAGACCTACCTCAAACGTTTTACGGATTGATGACTAAATGAACATTTTAGGCGTGCACACATTTATTTTCTGTCAGTCTTCCTCAAATAAAATTCCATGTGTTTTTTCTCCACAAAAACAATAACAATCTATCGTCAAGGCAGCTTGTCAGATTTCTACTTTCATTTTGAACGGAAGTTGCAAGTTCTCCTTCGCACAGTTGTCGTTCCTTACCATCTTCTTTCAGTAAAATGAATCGATTGGCTAGATACTCAGTTGGGAGATAGATTTTCATCGAAGCGTTTAGGGTTAGGGGGGGTGTTAGGCATTATTGTTAATACTACCAAACATCCACGAAACCACTTCTGATCAACAATGAATATTGAAAATGTCACGTGATATCATCAAAATTGCCGTACTACGATTTTATATAAAACGAAATTTTAAGAAACATAATAACGTATGAATTTTAATAGTGTCAATATTATTTCGTTTCTAAAGATTAAATTCTTTATGATTGAAACATGTAACAAAATGGTATATATTCATACATTGTTTAAAAATATATTAATTCAAACTTCAACGCAAAATTGTAAACGTAATACTTCAACCACTAATGCTGCCTTTGGTTTTTTTTTTACAGTCCTTTTTCAAAATTCAGATATCTTGATTCACCAATGTTTTCGAAAATGCAGTTATATTGCCTGATAATTGACACTACTTTTTTGTTGAGGGTTAAAAAAAGCCATTTCGATTTTTGGTTCCCAGCTTTACTCTGTCATACGGTTTATAATCAGGGAGCCAATTGTTGTACGATTTCTCAAAATGCACATAGCTATAGACAGTACCCTTAGGGGTACCGTCCTGAAATGATTGTAAAGATGAGGAAGGAATGAATGAATGAATGGGGTCTTAAGGCCCGTCGATAACTAAGGTCATTTTGGCTGCTTAATAATTCACAATCTGTAAATGATGAAATAAGAAAATTGAACCATAAACAACGAGACTATTAGAAAAAACCAATCACACCTGATGTATGCGATACTTAACATCAATATAAAACAATTTGTAAGCCAGTGTTAAATAGGATATAGGCAAACAAGCAAACCATGACCATGTAATACTTAACTTAAAGATGTATCTGAGAAAATGTCAAACAGGATCAATAAAAGTAATGAATATGCAAAAGCACTATTAAGAAATAATCATATCTTATTAACAATATTAAATCAAATAAAAGTTCAGGTTTGACAGACTGTAAATATGAGGAAAGGTTTGTGTATAAATGGAACCCCGAACATTGGGACATATAACAGTCAATGTAGATAACTCCGAAATAGTCATATTAGAAAAAAGTAGAACATTAAATATTGATAGTACGTTTACATATTCTGGGTTAAATGTGCGGTAGTGAATAGCTTTAATTATTTAGGTATAGTGTTATCCAGTAACGGGTCATTTTATAATGCCATTACAACTTTAACGAGTAAATATTCGCGCGCCATGTGCCAATTATTAATCATTTGCGCTAACAAAACATAAGGAAATTCCTTTAAAGATTATGATTGATTTCATTTACTCCTTCGTTGCATCAATAGTATACTACTAATGCGAGGTTTGGTGCTTTAACACAACTGATATTGTCAAAAGCCTGCATAGAAAATTCCTTAGAAAATCATTAAATGTAAAAATCATCAACTAGTAATTCAGCTATTTACGGCGAATTCGGAAGATTTCCACTCTTTATTAATTTTAAAGTAAAAACAATTATGTACTGCGTAAACAATTTGACATAGAAAAAGTCAAACTGTAGTTTACAAACAGTTATAAATGAATTAAATAGTTCTAATAACAAACTCAAACGTGTGGACTAATAAGGTTAACGAATTATTACAAAATACAGGGTTTTATGACGTTTGGCTATTTCCAGACTCAGTTCATCTTAAACGTTTTGTACCTCTATGCCGTTATAGGTTGATTGATATGTCTATAAGTGAATGAATAGTTTCAAGACATTAACATTAAATCATCATTGCCTATTTACAGACACCTTAACTCTAGCTGTGAATGGTCAGATTATCTTACAAAAATGAAGATATCATCATATAGGCACGCCGTTACTAAATTACGTCTAATAGTTCATAATTTATTTATAGAAACCGGTAGGCATAGGAACATTAGTAGAAATCCTAGAATCTGTTCACTTTGAAGTTCACAACAGCTTGAAAACGAGTTCCATTGTATTGGTAGAGTTGCGCGCATGCGCAAACGAGACCATTGTTACAGGTTGAATTTCGAAGTCACGTGATGTAAATGCCCCAGAACACATACAAAAATAGAGCAAACAAATCAGACTGAATTACGAATACAAACATAAGCAAAAGTAAAATAAGTAAAATAAATTCACTTATTCTAGGTATCCAAATAAAATCACAAAGTCTCTTAATGTGTTAAAATCATATTTAAGTGTACACAATTATTTAGATATCACTACGCCAATATAGCACTGCACCGCGCAATTACCCTTTGTAAATTGTAACCATTTCTTCCCTCTCGGCAGAGATGTAAACATCCACTCGCCCGCTAGCATAAGCGAGTGACAAAATCAAATCTGTGCCACAATTATGACAGGGATTTATTTTTAAAATATATGAATAAATAGTGTTTAAGGAGTATTCTGCGATAGCTGCTAGCACTCGCCGAAAGTCAACGATTAAGGATGACCTTTGCATTTTGGATAGGTGCTTTCGACAAGGTCCGCGTCTAAATTCCCGACTTCCAAGAGCGTTTTTGGCTTTTGCAATCCAGTTACTCGAGTATAACATCTGGACATGCGCAGTACACGACACGAGTAACCATTCACGAACGCCTAACCCCACTCTTGTGTTGTTTACAAAATGGCGACCTTCTGTGCATCAGCCGTCACCATCTTTGATCTCGTGTTACCCGTCAAATAGTCGAGTAGATGAGAGATTAAGCGCATGCACACTTTGCTTACTCGATACGTTCGACTTTCAACTCCAGTTACTCTCGTTACGCGAGTAAAGAAGTCGAAAACGCTCTAAGGAAGAGATTTTATCAAATCATTTAAGCGCTTTAAATTACGACGATTGCGAGTCAATGTTCTAAACACTTGTTTATAAAGCGTTTAGAATACTTTGATTATAATAGGCAGAACGAATAAGGAATGAATAAATCTTGCAAGAAATCGATCATTTCTTTCGGCCAAAATCAGGTAAATGACCAGCGGATATTGGTTATTACAACATAACTGATTCATCCTTTTATTCTAAATTTGTAATATGTTAATAGGCAAAGCCTAGGTCGTGTGAAAGCAAGAACAATTAATTAAGTTATGTCAGTCACCCAACAAGAAACAAATTAATAGGCAAATTGTAGAAAGTTACCAAACAGAATTTGAAAAACGTTTTGAAAAAACCCAAACTTATCATGCATTTAAGTTTAATTTGTACATATCTGTTTTATTTTGTATTAAGGATTGTAACAGACAGTAAGATTTCCAAGGATGTGGATGGAAAACAACACTTAGAAGGCATTGAAGAATGTTCTGATTTATTTTCACAAATGCCAGTTATTTGTAAACTAGTAATAAATATAATTAGAAACTGACTCTTACCATGGTTGATTGAATGACTTGAGCTTAACATTACTTTCAATGGTACTTCAGTTCACCTAACATTTTCTCCTGGCTTTCTAGAATATTAAAGTACTCAACACAACAATCTTCCAAGGCACATGGCTAACTTGCATGATCTGGCTGAATGTATAATCTTGAGACAATTTAAGATGAGAACACTATGCATACAGACCGAGAAAACAAATTTTGACAAATATTTTCAAAAGTCCCATTTAAATGTATGTTGGAAAGGGTAAAGTTTAGCCCCTTGCCTGATGTAAATTACTTGATTTATGTTACTAATCTGAATACATTGTCGGAATGGTGTTAATATTGATCCAAAATGAACATATCGAAAATGATCACATATATATGTTCCTATTCAACAACATACCCTTTGAACCCTTATCTCCTTTTCTGTTTTTTAATTTGTAAAACATGAAACAGCATCAGGTTATTTGTTAATAAGTACCAGATTTAGTGTCAACAACTGATTATGTATTCATGTACATGAAATATGGTGTTTGAAAAAAAAAATGGATAGTAAAAGATCTGATCAAACCGTGAACATGTACAGATTCTCAGAGTTATCAATGTTGCGCAATTATAAAAGCTTTTGAAAAGGGTACAGGGAGTAAAATATTTTCACTAGAAGCCTGGACAAAAATGTAATAAGTGTTTAAGTAAGACTCCCCACAACATAATTGTTTCATGTATAAATTGTTAAGTTTAGTTGCTTCTTTCAAATCATGTACCTGCTGGGATTTGAACTCAGAACTCTCGTTAGACCAGGACTGGTGTTCTACCATTAAACTACAGTATAGGTTATTACTTTGAGCAGCAGTTCATGGAAATATGTGTAATTTTATTACCAGTCAGTAAAGTATAAGATTTTTTTTGTTACCATGAATGTATACTAGTTTAAATTTTACCATTTGTATTGTATAGATTATACAATTTCACACAGAAAAATGGATTTCACAATAAATTACAAAGAAAACAGAAAAGTGACACATTTCTGTGGTATTTCAGTTATATCAGAGGACAGAACACTTATGTGAGGTCACTGTGTGACTTATAACTGACATTAATTATGAACTGCCTTAAAGTTTTTATAATATAACCTTTGCTTTTGAAAAACAGACAAAGTTTTCTTTATTTTTCAACCAAAATGTTTATACATATAAATTTGAATAAAAAGTATTTTGAGTGTTTGTTGAATTTAAAAAGAGATTGATCCTCTTTATCTGCAGATTTCAATGTTCATTTTGTTTTTAGCTCACCTAAGCACGAAGTGCAAGGTGAGCTTTTGTGATCACTCACCGTCCGGCGTCCGTCGTCGTCGTCGTCGTCGTCGTCGTCGTCGGCGTCTGTTAACAATTTCCTACAAATGACTTCTCCTACTAAACCAATGAACAGATTTCAAAATAACTTCACAGGAATGGTCCTTAGGTAATCCTCTTTCAAAGTTGTTCAAAGAAATTAATTCCAAGTAGAACTTTGGTTGCTGCGGCATCAGAAAAGGGGAAAATTGCCAAATCTTAAAAAATCTTCTTGTCCAAAAGTACTTGCTCAATTTAAAAATTATTTTGCACAAATGTTCCTTGGGGTACCCTCTACCAAGATTGTTCAAATATTTCCAATCCATTAAAAAACATGGCCGCCAGGGGGCGGAGCCTGTTTTCCTTATATGTGCATTGTTAAAACTTTGAAAAATCTACTTGTCCAAAAGTACTGGGCCGATTTGAAAATAATTTTGCACAAATGTTCCTTGGTGCACCCTTTACCAAGATTGTTCAAATATTTTTGATCCGTTGAAAAACATGGCCACCAGGGGGCGGAGCTTGTTTTGCTTATATGTGCATTGTTAAAACTTTAAAAATCTTCTCGTCCAAAAGTAATGGCCCAATTTGAAAATTATTTTGCACAAATGTTCCTTAGGGCACCCTTAACCAAGATTGTTCAAATATTTCCGACCCGTTGAAAAGTATGGCCGCCAGGGGGCGGAGCTTGTTTTCCTTATATGTGCATTGTTAAAACTTTAAAAATCTTCTTGTCCAAAAGAACTGGCCCGATTTAAAAATTATTTTGCACAAATGTTCCTTGGGGCACCCTTTACCAAGATTGTACAAATATTTCCAATCCGTTGAAAAACATGGTGGCCAGGGGGCGGAGCTTGTTTTCCTTATATGTGCATTGTTAAAACTTTAAAAATCTTCTTGTCCAAAAGTACTGGCCCGATTTAAAAATTATTTTGCACAAATGTTCCTTGGGGCACCATTTACCAAGATTGTTTAAATATTTTTGATCCGTTGAAAAACATGGCCACCAGGGGGCGGAGCTTGTTTTCCTTATATGTGCATTATTAAAACTTTAAAAATCTTCTCGTCCAAAAGTATTGGCCTAAAAAAAGTAAAAACTTTGAAAACTATTGAAGTTCTATTAAATCAGGTGAGCGATATAGGGCCATCATGGCCCTCTTGTTATCTTATTTTAGTTTGTTATAGTTAGTGTACATTGCCCTGTTTCATAGACGGACCTAAATCGGTGACCGTTAAAGGCTTTTTATTTTGCATTTGCACTTCAATTTGAAGGGTTCTATGACATCATTGGTTGTTGTGCTCCCAAGTATGAAAATAGTGCTGTCAATAGATGTTGAATCTTTTGTAAATGTGGTTTGAATACATACATGCAGAATATTTAAAACAAGGGCACCGCAATAAATAGGCTTCTAGACCTTGCAATATACTAACTGTATACCAAGTTTGGTTAAGATCGGTCGAAGGATGTTCAGTGTAGACTGGTCACAAGGTTGTTGATATGAGAAATAGTCAGTCCAATTTTGACCTTGACCGTTTACCTTAAAAAATAATTAGGCGGCTAGACCTTGCCATATTCTAACTGTATACCCAGTTTGGTTAAGATCGGTTGAAGGATGTTCAGTGTAGAGTGGTCACAAGGTTGTTGATATGGGAAAATAGTCAAAGTTCAATTTTGACCTTGACCTTTAACCTATGACCTTGAAAATAAATAGGCTTCTAGACCTTGCCATATACTAACTGTATACCAAGTTTGGTTAAGATCGGTCGAAGGATGTTCAGTGTAGAGTGGTCACAAGGTTGTTGATATGGGAAATAGTCAAAGTCCAATTTTGACCTTGACCTTTAACCTATGACCTTGAAAATAAATTGGCTTCTAGACCTTGCCATATACTAACTGTATAGCAAAGAAAATTAATGTGTTTTACTGATAGCCCACATATGACATCATTCCATTAAAACAATGGACTCATTTGAGTTTGATCAATAAACACATTTTGGATAAAAAAAGATGAAACTACTAGAAATTAAGCCTGTTGAAAGAAAAGTTATGTGTTTTACTGATAGTCCACATATGACATCATTTCTTAAAAACAATGGACTCGTTTGAAGGCATGAAAGTGTTTTCCTCTTGTTCAGGTTGGAGGATATATGGCTTAAGACATTTACTATGTATACCCCAAAACCAGGGTGAACTGATTCTGGTCATACTTTCATGATTTGACAAAGACTATGTCATAGACATAAACTGTTAAACTGTACAATGTGAACACAAATGTAAATTGAAGGCAAATAATTTGAAATTGACTGTAGTTTTGTTTGTTTGCTACATTTAACTGCAATATATAGATAAACGCCTTAAAGTCAATACAACTAGACAGGCGATGATATAATAGTTTAGCTATTTTCTTGAGTGGGGTTAACATTTGACAAGACGGCTTCGGCTTCAAATAGATACAGACTAAAACGATACACACGATGTGACGTCACGCGATGTGACGAAAGCATCGTGGAACAGATACAGACAAAAACAATACACACCATGTGACGTCCCGCGATGTGACGAAATCATCGTGGAATGGTTTCCAACAGATACTAACAAATAATTTAGAAATGAAGTTATATTTTTAAGCAAATTATTGATATAATAAATATCTTACCTTGAAATGAAGCTATGTCGATACAGAAACAGAATTGTTCGTCCTTTTCAGTTAAAATAATATCCGAGGCCAGTGTAACGAACGATAACTTCCGTTGAAATATTTAGATTGCCAAGATATAAAATCCATGAAATAATGATGACATGTACAAAAGAATAGTCGGCTTACCCTTCATAAAGTCCTTACAGTGAATGAAATCCATTTGTGACGAGTCAAACTATCTTTTCCTACCATTTCTGTCGTTTTCCTTTTGTTATTTATTTATTACTTGCATTACGATGAATTCACTTGCGTTGCAATGACGTCACATTTGGATGTGTTTACTTCCGGTTGAGAAAATATCATTTTAAAAATAGAAAACGAGTGCAATTACACGCAAATTATCACATAATTAGATTCCTTGTTTTCATTCTTTTATCGAGAAGGAATTTAATTTAATTTTTCTCGCTAGTTCTAAGTATTCTTTGATTTGTCAAAACATACGAATACCGTGTTTGTGGGTTATACCGGTTACGAAATGAATAGGTTACGATAATTTGTCCGTCCAGTAAGACCGGAAGCAAAATGGCCGAAAAAAAGTGCTATGGGGTTGAGATTTGATATGTGAAAAACAGTAAGATTGTACTGAATTTTCGTTCTTTTGATCTCGTATGGTGTGTTCGTACGGGTAACCTATAGGCGTGCTTCGCTCGAGCCTTCGGCTCGAGCTTTCACACGTATTACACAGTTCAACATAGTCACCAAACCCAAAACCTGTTTTGCGAAACCTATATAGGTTTCGTCGATAATCCGTGCATTAGTCGGTAAACCAAACCTGTTTGACGGGAGTACATGCATAATACAGCCCTGTGTTCCATAGTAAACACAACGTTAACACGTTTAAGCTATGTCTATGGAACGGAACGAAACCTACAAACCTAAAACGAACTCTCTATAAAAGAAGATAAAAATCACATTACGGTAGCTCAGTCGGTAGCGACGCGGGCTGTCAATCCAGGGGTTGTGAGTTCGAATCCCGGCTCGGCCAACTTTTTTTCCGACGATTGACAAAAGTCAATGCGACATGCGTCATCCACCAATGGGTTTAGTCTATGTGGAAAAGCAGCCAGTTGCTTGGGAAGATTGTTGTGTGGAGTACTGGTGTGAGAAAACCAGGAAATGCATGAGTAGGTGAACTGGCCTCCGTGATATTACTGAGAAATTGTTAAAAACGGCGTTAAACCTCAATCAATCTACATGTTCAAATAATCGATACTGTACGTGTAATCCCGTCAAACCGATTGGATATCGGCATTCTACGAACAGTTTCCGACAAGTCACTCGCTTACTTTAATTGCTATTTAATTATTTCTTCTTTTCTAGACCCAAATAGACTGAAATATATTTTATTTAAATCTGTATAAATGTGTCTAGTGACATAGAGTCTATATCACAGTGAAAGGTGCGATATAAATGTGAAACTAAAGCATCTTACTAGGAATATGGGCTGTTGCATAGATATATCAATGCATGTCAAATTCCTGTTTGAAATGTTATTGTGGCAATATTACAGTTAAGACGTCCTATTTGACGAAGTAGTACCATGTACTGCGTAGTTAAAAAAGAATCCTCAATGCAGAAAACTTGAGTGTCCTTAGGCTAGTCATTCACTCTGACTTCTGTTAGGGCGACAAGTTCACCAACGTATGATTTGCATGTCTTTCTCTCATCTGTACATAACCTATCATTATTCTCAGGAAATAAATCCTTTGTTTCTATTTACCATTCGTCGGGAGAAATTGGTTATTTCACGATGTCTGAAACATCCGGAGATTCTTCCACATTTGGCGAACGTCGACTGACACTATACTCATACGTTTATGGAAAGAACTGTCGAATTCAAAATTATAAGTTTTATTTCATTTGCAACTTATTATTGAGGACAATGTTTAACAACAATTTAAGTTCAAACAGTATGCAGATATAATGAGTTACGAGGTTGGACTTTGCTATACATGTAGATGCATATAGTTGTTGAAAAACATGTAATTAATTTAAAGAGAGGGCCTTTACATGAAAATCAAAGCTACATATGTGCAATGAGTCATATTTGAAAACAGTGTATTTAAAAGACAAGTTGCCAAAACGGTCAGTTTCTTTCAACATAACACTTTCAAGACCATCTTAATTTCTCTGTAGATGTCTTCGGTTGAGACTTGTCTGAAAATAGCGCATGATATTTTGGCTTATTTCATATATGTAGCCTGTATTCAGATGACAGATATACATATACAAGTACATCCAATATAATTGGTAGACATATGCCGGGTGAAAACTTGATTTACAGTAGGAATAAAGCTGCTAGGAGTGAGCATCGTCAATGAACCAGCATATAAGTAAAGGACATGTGTAAATGTCTTCCAAGGAAGCTGCGGAAAGTCAAAAAGACTTTAAATGGTAGTAATTGCCGCACTCCTTGGCGCTCATGGTTGCGGGGTTATCATTACGACTGACTGGCTGGTTCCAGGATAAACTGGAACGGTAGTACTGGTAACTTACCAAGAAAACGCCGTGCTAAAGCTGAATAACTTGATGGAGATCATTGTTCTGATCATGTTTGAAGATTTCAATGGCAAATTTGACCCCAAGTGTGCTCAGAGGGTTTTCTAGAATGTGTCATAGTCACGTAGTTCTAGACCCAACATGATTCAGTTTCGAACCTGACTGCGATTTGATGGCGATGAATGTTCTGATGATTTTTACTAAAGTTTGGATAAACACGAGAGACATGGTGGCCCTTGATTGCTCACCTGAGTTATGCCAACAACATAGTCACTTACATAAACTCATTTTGTGGTCAGGTAAGCTATTACTAAAATGTTAGCAAGATTTTCTTCAATGTTGCATAGTGACCTAGTCTTTTACCTGACTAGAGCAATGTTCAAACCCATCCTAGATATCAGCCAAACACTCATTCTGGCAAAGGTTCAACAGGCTCAAATTTAACAAGAGGCCCATGAAGGCCTATGCTCTACTGGCATTGATCTGGCTTGTTTCAAAAGGAACCAATATGTCATCAATATTCAAATACAATCTAAGTTTGGTGAAGATCAGATAGTAAATGGAAGCTCTATTGTGTTCACAAGCTGTATTATAGCAATTTTGACAATTTCAAGGGCCATAATCCAGCCATGCATGGGTAGATATAGCCGCTTTTTAGAAATAAACCAAACTCTCATGGATATATAACTACTGTATAAGTTTGATTGAGATACAATCAAAAATAAGAACTGTATCATGTTAACAAGCCCTATTATAGCAATTTTGACAATTTCAAGGGCCATAATTCAGTCATGCATGGGGCGGATCTGGCTTGTTTTCAAAAGGAATCAAGCTCTCATGGATATCTAACTACTGTATAAGTTTGGTTGAGATACAATAACAAATAAAGACTGTATCGTGTTAACAAGCTCTATTATAGCAATTTTGACCATTATCCAGTCATGCATGGGCAGATATGGCTGGTTTTCGAAAGAAACCGAGCTCTCATGGATATCTAACTACTGTATAAGTTTGGTTGAGATACAATCAGGAGTGAAGACTATCATGTTAACAAGATATTGTTTACGGACAGACGACGGACAAATCACCACGACATAAGCCCTTCTGGCCTTTGGCCAGTGGAGCTAACTGGAGCTGTTCGCAAGACAGCATGCTCGACTTTTTAGCCATTTGGTACTATTGTCAACAGTTGTTACCGAGATAGTGGCTTGATAGTATAGTACTATAAATCAAGTTGGACAAGTCTTGTTTGAATAGCGTCTGCAGTTTGTGAGAAAAGGCCTTACATGCAAAACTTTAACCAGAATTTCTAAGTAAAAAAAGGGCGATAATTTGCATTATAAGCTGGTAATAGTTATCAAACATGATTGTGTATATAGCTGTGATAGTTGGGAAGGGTTGTATAAAGTTTCAATGCAATGCATGAAGTAGTTACTAGGATATGGACTCTTAGTGTCGTTTCACACAAAACTTCAACCAGAATTTCTAAGTCAATAAAGGGCTATAACTTGCAGTAAATGCAGGAGCAAGATTTTCTTCAATGTTGCATAGTGACCTAGTCTTTTACCTGACTAGAGCAATGTTCAAACCCATCCTAGATATCAGCCAAACACTCATTCTGGCAAAGGTTCAACAGGCTCAAATTTAACAAGAGGCCCATGAGGGCCTATGCTCTACTGGCATTGATCTGGCTTGTTTCAAAAGGAACCAATATGTCATCAATATTCAAATACAATCTAAGTTTGGTGAAGATCAGATAGTAAATGGAAGCTCTATTGTGTTCACAAGCTGTATTATAGCAATTTTGACAATTTCAAGGGCCATAATCCAGCCATGCATGGGTAGATATGGCCGCTTTTTAGAAATAAACCAAACTCTCATGGATATATAACTACTGTATAAGTTTGATTGAGATACAATCAAAAATAAGAACTGTATCATGTTAACAAGCCCTATTATAGCAATTTTGACAATTTCAAGGGCCATAATTCAGTCATGCATGGGGCGGATCTGGCTTGTTTTCAAAAGGAATCAAGCTCTCATGGATATCTAACTACTGTATAAGTTTGGTTGAGATACAATAACAAATAAAGACTGTATCGTGTTAACAAGCTCTATTATAGCAATTTTGACCATTATCCAGTCATGCATGGGCAGATATGGCTGGTTTTCGAAAGAAACCGAGCTCTCATGGATATCTAACTACTGTATAAGTTTGGTTGAGATACAATCAGGAGTGAAGACTATCATGTTAACAAGATATTGTTTACGGACAGACGACGGACAAATCACCACGACATAAGCCCTTCTGGCCTTTGGCCAGTGGAGCTAACTGGAGCTGTTCGCAAGACAGCATGCTCGACTTTTTAGCCATTTGGTACTATTGTCAACAGTTGTTACCGAGATAGTGGCTTGATAGTATAGTACTATAAATCAAGTTGGACAAGTCTTGTTTGAATAGCGTCTGCAGTTTGTGAGAAAAGGCCTTACATGCAAAACTTTAACCAGAATTTCTAAGTAAAAAAAGGGCGATAATTTGCATTATAAGCTGGTAATAGTTATCAAACATGATTGTGTATATAGCTGTGATAGTTGGGAAGGGTTGTATAAAGTTTCAATGCAATGCATGAAGTAGTTACTAGGATATGGACTCTTAGTGTCGTTTCACACAAAACTTCAACCAGAATTTCTAAGTCAATAAAGGGCTATAACTTGCAGTAAATGCAGGATAGAGTAATCTAACTTAATAATCTACATAGGTGTGATAGTTTGAAAGGATTGTATAAAGTTTGATGCAATACATTAAGAAAATAGAGATATGGATTATAAATGTAGTTGCACGCAAAACTTTAACCAGAATTTCTAATAGAACAAGAGTACCGCAAACGGTACATAATACGCCCGTCAGGAACTTCTTTGTAAGTTTCCTCTTTGTTTTGATATATTGTTTGTTTGTAAAAAGTTAATAAAGTCGTTCAGGAATAAGTTTGACAAATATTGTAAGTCCAAAAAGGGGCATAACTCATTCAAAAATTGACGAAATCCGAGGAAATGTGAACTTGATCTGTGACTCATGATAACAAAGCCGTATAAAAAATTTCAGGTCAATAGCTCAAAGTATGTAGGAAAAAAGTGCGGAAAACCAATATTCTAAGTCCAAAAAGGGGCATAACTCATTCAAAAATTGACGAAATTCGAGGAAATGTGAACTTGATCTGTGACACTTGATTACAAAGCCATATACATAATTTCAGCTCAATACATCAAAGCATGTAGAAAAAAAGTGCGGAAAACAAATATTCTAAGTCCAAAAAGGGGCATAACTCATTCAAAAATTGACGAAATTCAAGGAAATGTGAACTTGATCTGTGACACTTGATTACAAAGCCATATACATAATTTCAGCTTAATACATCAAAGCATGTAGAAAAAAAGTGCGGAAAACAAATATTCTAAGTCCAAAAAGGGGCATAACTCATTCAAAAATTGACGAAATTCAAGGAAATGTGAACTTGATCTGTGACACTTGATTACAAAGCCATATACATAATTTCAGCTCAATACATCAAAGCATGTAGAAAAAAAGTGCGGAAAACAAATATTCTAAGTCCAAAAAGGGGCATAACTCATTCAAAAATTGACGAAATCCCAAGAAATATGAACTTGATCTGTGACACATCACTACAAAGCCGTATACAAAATTTCAGGTCAATAGCTCAAACTATGTAAGAAAAAAGTGAGGAAAACCCGAACGGACGGACGGAGGGACATGACCATACCATAATACGTACCGTTTTTAAAAAACGGTCGTATAAAAAGGGGCATAATTGCGTCAAAATCTGATATAGAGTTTTGGGACTTGTTCTACAAGGTCATTTGATGATGACAAATATGTGTGTGAAGTTTTAAAGCGATAGCATCTGTTGTTTGTGAGAAAAAGCCTTGCATGCACAACTTTAACCAAAATTTCTAAGTCCAAAAAGGGGCATGATTGTGTCAAATTCTTATATAGAGTTATGGGAATTGTCCTGCAATGTCATTTGATGATGTCCAATAAGTGTGTGAAGTTTCAAAGCGATAGCATCTGTTGTTTTTGAGAAAAAGCCTTGCATGCAAAACTTTAACCAAAGTTGCAACACCAACGCACAAGTGACTGTTATATTTCTACCAAATTACCTTAAAATCAGACATGCAGATTCAGAAGAGAAGTAGATCATTTGTCATTCAACCAACCAACCACCTTTCGGAGGCTGCAGTGTTTTGCATATAATTTAAATGTTTAACAATTTTATTACAGGACCCCATTATAAAGAAATATTTGTGTGATATTTGGTTGAAATCGGTGCAGTGGTTTAGGAGGAGATTAATGATTTAAATAAATAAGTAATTACAAAACTAATCTTATTCTGTAATGAAGTAAAGTAGACATATGCACTTTATTATATATCACATCATTTTAATAACATGAAAAATGGTTTATAAAAAGCTTAATAAAAGTAATTTTCCAAAGCAATTAAGATTGATTGGAGTTTAATGCCATTTCCAACAGTATGTCTTATATATAAAACTTCAACCTGTACACAACATTCTTCCCAGGTAAAAGACTATCATTTCAAAAAGAAAATAGCCATTGATGCAGGTCATAATATTTCCAAAGTCATATGCTGCAGACATGTTGTATGTTGGTTTGGGTTAAGTAACATATTTAACAAATGAATTTTCGAGTGATTTCTACAGATTCGCTGAATGTTGGGAAGGATTAACATCTTGGCCAAAATGTGAACATATCTGTAAATGAAATTTTCATAAATGAATAGAGCTGAAAACAATGTGGCAAAAAGAGTAATTTCTCGTTTTCTCAAGGCGTTTTTAAAAGTTGTCTGCTGCGCAGCATCCGGTGTGTCTGTATGAGGTAAAGGGTTCTGTTTGATATTTACTTTCATGTTTCCTGAAAAGAGAAGACAATATATATATATATTCCAACATGTAAATTTATCACAATCAAACGTTTGCACTGTAAGTAGTAGTTGTCTATACAACTATTGTGGCAAATGGCACAGAAAATGAATACAAATACAAGGTGGTTTTAAATAAAACTTAATTCTATAATTAAATAATCTTAATTTAACAAAATCCTTGATACAGGTGACTTCTTTTGCCTCCATAGCACATCTCTTTCAGTTCGAAAACAAACAAGAGGGCCAAGATGGCCCTACATCGATCACCTGATCATTTGTCTGTGAATGTAAACTGCAGGGTCAACAAAACAGCTTATCAATTTAAGACATTAAATCATTTTGTCCCTTTTCTGATGCATCCTGAATGCCATGTTTTTCAACCAAACAGTATGCCTTGAACAATCTTTGTAGAGGCTCACCCAAGGAACATTTCTACCAAACTATATTGGAATCTGACATGCAGATTCAGAGGAGGAGATTTTTAAAGTTTGGACATTTTGCCCCATTTCTGATGCCGCAGCAACCCTGGCGGTCATGTTTTTCAACGGATCGGACATATTTGAACAATCTTGGTAGAGGGTGCCCCATGGAACATTTGTGCAAAATAATTTTCAAATCGGGCCAGTCTTTTGGACAAGAAGATTTTTAAAGTTTTAACAATGCACATATAAGATAAATAAGCTCCGCCCCCTGGCGGCCATGTTTTAAACGGATCGGAAATATTTGAACAATCGTGGTAGAGGGTAAAACCAAGGACCATTTGTGCAAAATATTTTTCAAATCGGGCCAGTACTTTTGGACAAGAAGATTAGGCAATTTTCCCCTTTTCTGTTGCCGCAGCAACCAAAGTTCTCGATGGAATTTAAATTTTTGAACAATTTTGAAACGGAACATTCCTGTGAAGTTTGGTTGAAATTGGTCAAGTGGTTAAGGAGATGATCTAAATGTCTATATGTCTAAATGTTAACAACGGACGATGGACGACAGACGACGGAAGACGGACAAAAAGTGATCAGAATAGCCCACCTTGAGCCTTTGGCTCTAGGTGATCTAAAAAGCAGCCCATGGGTTAAATTTGTCTTTCTCTAACAACAATTTCATAAAATAGTATAATATTGGCATATTAACCCTTTCCCTCATATAGACGCTTTCTGCCGCCTCTGCAGCAGACGGCTTTTTGAAAACATAGTAACAAAAGAAGAAATTGCACAAAACGTGCAATTTCTCCTTTTATCACAATGTTTTCCAGTTTTAGTCATATGTTATCCATTCAATTATGGAGATTTTCCATATTTTGACAACGTTTGTTCAAAGTCGTCTGCTGCAGAATTGCTCTATGTGGGAAAAGGTTAAATACATGTATTATAATTATGTATATCAAGCTATGAATAACTTGTGTACTGTAGCTAGATGAATCATGCCTTATCTTGAATTCAACAATCATTGCTAATAGTACATTTAAGATTAAAATGAACATAAATCAAATAATGCATTCATAACTCTTAAAAACAAGCAAATTCAGAGAATTATGGTCCCCCGCTTTGTATTTTTAAAATGTAGGTCAAAGGTCAGGGTCAAGGTCACAAGGTCAAAAAAATTGGTATTGATGGAAAGGGGTTGTCACAAGGAATACACATGTGAAATATGAAAGCAGTACCTATTACGGTTCAGAAGTTATGACCAAGGTTAAAGTTTTTGTGACAGCGTGACGGAGGGACTGACGGACTGACGAATGAGATTTAATGTCCCCGACGTTTTACTTCGTAAAGCGGGGGACAATAAGCTGCATGTCAAGTTAAATTTTCTTATAATGATTGGTTCTAAAAATTAACAAAATGTCTATTTTGTTTGCTTTCCTTGCTTATAATAATGATGCAAATGATAACATTGGAAACAACTAGATCTATCATATGACTAATATCCCAATATGTTACTCTGTTACAGGACATGGATCATGTATACTATTCATGGTCTGGGCATGGCTGTTTAAATGTAAAATTATCAAAATCACAACTTTGTACAAAATATCAAACTGGATTGCCTCTCCTCTAGGTATAGAAGGAAAAACACACTGACCAACCGACACTGTGACCTCACAATACACAAACAGCTTCATGGTAGATGTATAAATAAAAATAAATTGCTCAATTATTCCATCCAAGTAAAACATCCTGTCTCAAAGTTTCTTCTGAATTTTTCACATAATCTGTTCTTTACTCAATGTTTTCAAATTGAACATTACTTAAAAAGCTTTCAAATACAAAAACATATACCTGGACAAGCAAATGTAAGCAACATCCTTATTTATTTCTTGAATGCCATTCCTTACTGCATCTATGCCTTGAACCTGGTAATATTCAAAGAACAAGTTTAAATTTTATTTTATTTATTTCTAACTATTTCCCAAACACAACAAATCAAAACTAGAACTATCACTGAAGATGATAAATACCCCCAAAACAGCACCTTGACCCACACCATAACTTAATAAGTAAAAGGGCCATAACTCTGTAAAATAACATGCAATTGTAAGACCTTTGGGATATGCACATCTCCTCTTGGTATAGAAGCTTCATGTAAAATTTTATTGAATTCCAGTGGTTTGTAAGAAATAGGCTGCACAAAATATGGCTTCCGGCTGACCGACCGACAGACAGACAGACCAACACAGTGACTCCTATATACCCCATCTTCTTCGAAGTGGGTATAATATTCTAAATAAAGAAAATTTGTTTTTGAATTAAGTTTTAAACATTGCAGCAAAAGGAGAAATGGTTCATTTTAAATTGACAACTGCAGACAAGTCAAAATGTACTTGCATGTAGCAAATGGTAAAATTGCATTAAATATTAGTACATTCATGACATCAGTTGCCACAGAGTACCTGGATTTGTGAACTGATTTCCCTGTACAAATTATAAGTGTAGATTTGATGAAACAGAATCCAATTCAAATTATTGACTGATGCAGTCCGCTTTTGACATTTCAGCAGCAACATCTTTGTTACAATCGTTTAAAATTCTCAATCACAAAAAGTTTCCTTTATTCTGCCACCCTTTTCTTTAGATGTTTTAAATGAGTTTTAAAACAGCATATATCAGACATGTTTTTAATAGAAATATATGCCTCTTATTCTGACAACATGTTTTTTACATCTTTTGGTTATATTGTTGTATAACAAGAAGAGGCGCAAGAGGGCCAGTATCGCTCCACTGCCATTAGGCAAAAATTAAATCTCCAAACAGCCCAGCCCCCTGGTGGCCATGTTTTTTTTACCAATCACCATGGCTTGAAGGAATCTTTTAGAGTGTCACTCAAGGAACATTTAAGCAAATTTTTTCGAAAATCAGCCAAATACTTTGGGAGGAGAAGATTTTTAAAGTTTTCACTATAGCCATATATTGCAAAAATACCCACGCCCACTGGCAGCCATGTTTTTCCACCAATCAACATGGCTTGAAGGAAACCAGAATTTTTGAGGATCCACATAAATTGAAGGAATTTAGGAGAGGACATTGAGAAGATGCTTCATATGAAGTTTCATCCCAATGGTTAGGGAGTAAAAGTTGTTTGAAACAAAAAGTTGACACAAGCACGCACACCGGACAATTTGTTGTGACATAAGTTTGACTGGCTTTAAGTTTAACCTAGTGGAGCTTAAAACTGGTAGTGCAAAACACGGCTTAAAGACCAAACCAACCTATTTCCAGTTGTGATCACCTATTTCCAGTTGTAATCATTCTTTTTTAGTAAACTGTACA